>JAMZAV010004687.1:0-47506 GCA_024449915.1 Sweltsa coloradensis | reverse complement strand
CTCAGTTTCAGACAATTCCGTTGTTGTTTTCAGACATTCCCCCAGGTGGTTTGTATAACGCGTCCATGGCTGTAGTAGTACGTAGGCCTACGCGTTAGGCTAGGCCTAGACCAAACACGCCGATTGAACAGTTAAAATCGTTCGTTATTCGTTATTTTTATCACTTAAGTGAGAGTTATTTAGTTACTTCTGACACCATGTTGTATATCGTGCACACGTAATTAATAAATGTACATGATATGTATGATTATGTTAGTTTATTGATTAACACGGTTACAACGTATACAATGCTGACGCGTAGCCATGTTTGTCCTGCGTCTGTTGTCATACCTCCGCCTAGGCTCCACCCATGTCACTGAGCCCTTGTCATACATGACGATAGGCACCAGTGATGCCAATATACTACAACGGGTACGGGCTCCATCCACGGCATTGTGATGCTGACCGCCCCCACTGAGTAGCTTGTAGAATGCCTGGTTCTAGAGATTGTGCTGCCGTCGCCGAATGCGGGCTGTTCTCTTCCAACGCCGTCAGTCTATCTAGCACGGCAGACAACTGATTGTTTATTGCCGAGAATAGTTGTTGTAGGTCCGCCATTGGCACTTCTTCTACCGCACCTCGCGCACTCCCTTTTGGCATTTCGAAACTTAACAAAGTCGACAATGTCAAAATAACACAAAACAGACCATTATTAAATAGAAAATAAACTAATGTCTCTACTCTCAATAGTCTTTGATGGTCAGGACGTATCGAACCGAATAAATATAAATAACGGGTGACGAACAACCGCGGAAGTAACAACTCACTTGAGAACGCGTACAGGCACACCACTTAAAACAATACCGGGTAATAATTAACGTTGGGCGCCACTTGTACGTTTCCAATCAATAAGCGGATTATTGTAAGGGAATGGACCACACGTATGTAGCTTATGTTAATATTATTTATTGTTTGACACAGAATACACAACAGATGGACTATCTCGGGAGTAAGACGGGTGCGTCAGGCCGTAGCCTTCGCTCAACACTCACTGACCACGTCTTTCTTCGCCAGTTCGCCTCCTCGAGCCCTGTCATTCACCCCTACCTATAACTATCCCTCTTGTCACACACTGGAGGGTGCGGCGTAGGAGGGGTGGATACTAAATATGGTACAACGTAGTTGCTAGTACCCTATGGGGAGCCGTATTATTTTCCAAGCAGCGCAGATAGTCCTGCGAGCGGTCAGCCACTCTCACGCGCGGGAACATGGTCATACGGCACCCCATAGTCAAGCAATATTGACGACGGTCAGTGAAGATGGAATTTCAATTTACAACCCTTGTAGGCTTATTGGTTATAACAATTAACAGATAATATGTATCAACCAACACAAATTCTAATCTCCTCCTTTCTCTTATTTCAGAATATGGTACCCGTGGGATACAACCTCATCTCCTGGATTTGAGATATCTCTCTTTACGAGAATGGTTCATGTCATTTTTAACAATTATAAGTTCAAGCACACTTATATCAGCAATAGCTGTTGTACCAATGGTTCTAGTATGGTCGAATTTCAAAATCCTCAATAATAAACTTGAAAACATCCGAACAATTGCAAAAGATAGAATAAAGGCGAATAAACTGATACAATCAGGTCGTTCAATCCAAGATTCGTCTGTTAGAATTGATATTGACAACAACAAGAAATTTTATGATTCTGACCTTGCATTGCAAGCTGAAGGTCAACCACCGAGACCACGACGTGAGACTCTAAATGTTAGAAGTGGGCCCATCAATGATCCTAACCTGTTAAGTGCACTGTGGAAAAGAGATGCCAATCATCTGAAAGAAGTCCTTCCAGGAGCTAAAAGATGTGAAGTACCATCAAATATTACTAAAAATTCCCCTGACAAGTTACTCCATCTTTTCAGCAAAAGAGAATTGGACAGGGCAATGATGATGGTATTGCGTGAAGCAATCGACTTGCACACGTCTTTAATCGAGTAAGTTCCACGAATGCAGTATATCTTATCGTCGTTTTTGGTACTAGGAAAATGCCAAAATCGTTCTTAGACGAAAGATCGTTCTATGGAAAAATTATAGATTAATTCAATTACGCATTTTACATAATGCTCAATAAAGACACTTTGAATTTATTTTTAAATCACAATTATAAAATACTTTTAAAATAATAAAACACTATGGAAAACTTAATCTCCTAGCAAAATTTTGGGAGACCTTGGGCATTAAGATTCGATACACCTTGGCCCCACAATCTGTGCATGACAAACAAAAGCCATCGTCCTTAAATTAAATGTGACATTTTTAGTGTATTTTCAATTTATTGCTTCTTGTGAGTTAAAATCGTAGCCGATTTTTCTGACAAAGTTAACAGGACCCACAATACAGGTGCCGGATTTTTGTTCAAAATCTCAGCTCAGTCTGTGCAGCGGTCTGGCCGTTTTGGAACGAACTCAATCACTCACTCACTCACTCACTCACTCACTCACTCACTCACTCACTACTTACTCACACACTCACTCACTAACACACTCAGCTTTCATGAACAAAGAAATGAGTCACATTTGAGTTGAATGGCAAAACTCAGTCGTTTCGCTCCCTTGTCTGAAAATGCTAACGCCTTTCTTTTAAATGTTCCAGGTGTGTTGACGTGTATGGAAGAACTCTAGAAATAGGATTCGTGTTGTGTTTTTTGGCCAATACGTTTTCGTTGGGAGTAATTTATCTTCTACATCAAGTATGTATGTAAAGAGATTTGCAAAGTATAGTCAAACCGTGGCTTACTTGTCCCAGTTCCTGAGCGAGCCCTTCTTTTAATTACTTCCGCTCGGGCTTCCGGTCAATGGATAATCCCTGCGAAATATCTGTAGTTAAAACATTGATGTGTTCAAGTTCAATAAAATCACACTTTTCATAAACTATATTTTTTTAAATCTTACTTGGCATTGTGATAAGCTGTCAGATAGTGCATTAACGAATCTACCACTTTTTTTGTTTTTTCTTATAGCTCAATTTTGTGCCATTATGAGCCATAATGTTGATTGAATAAAAAGGGGCTATAAATTGAGCTACAAAAAAAGTTGTGAATTTGACAATGCACTATTTGTCAGCTTAACACAATTACAAGTAAAAATGTTATACAAATTTAGTTTATGAAAATTGTGAATTTATTGAACACATCTATAATTTAATTACGGATAATTTCCAAATTATTCATTGACTGTAAGCCCTGGCGAAAGTAATTGGAAGATGGATCTCGCTCAGGTCTGGGACAAGTAAGCCACGGTTTGAGTCCGGAAAAACCGATCCAGAAGTACCACAATAAATAACCTGATTCAACAAGTTATAGATGCACTTGAAAAAAACGAACCAGTCTTAGGTATATTTTATGACATGTCCAAAGCCTTTGACTGCGTTGATGATATACTATTGACAAAACTGGAATTTTATGGATTCCGTGGCTTGCCTCTCAAGCTCATGGAGTCCTACCTCTCAAACCGTTACCAAATAACTGAAATCTCAAGCACTAGCAATAATTAGGAAATAATATACCATTCAAAACCCCGAAAAATTGTATGTGGAGTTCTTCAAGGGTCTATCCTTGGCCCAGAAATGTTTCTTCTGTATTCAAACGACCTACCATTCATCATAGAAAACATTGAACTATTTGCCGACGACTTTGATGACATTTCAGACAAAGCAAACAAGAGTGCAGAAGTCACTAGTAATTGGTTCAACAATAATAAACTACTAATAGAAAAATAAATTTTTGCAGTTTCACCACAAAAGCAAAAGTAAAGTCATCAACCGAGTCAAAGAGATAAAAAATAAAACAAACAACTCCATTTTTTCACCTTCAAAACACATAAACTTTCTTGGTATCATACTGGATGAAAACCTTAACTGGTCAAAGCACTGCAATAGCTTGATACCAAAACTAAACTCAGCCTGTTTTGCCATAAGATCGGATCTTAAGGACAGCAAAACTGGTGTACTACTCCAATTTTGAATCCCAAATAAGATACGGTGTTACCTTTTGGGGATTGTCACCTGACACAAAAAATATATTTATATAAAAAAAATGCCCTAAGAGCAATGTGTGGCCTCAGATCACTAAAAAATAAACCCAGACCACACTGTAGAGAATTCTTTATTAAACATAACATTTTGACTTTTTATAGCATATATATTCTTAAAGCATCCATCCTTGTAAAAAGAAAAACCGGTTCTTATGCACCATCTCTCAACAACCATATCCATACCCACAACACACGACAAATTAACAAAATACATGTTACTCAGAACAAGACAAATTTCACACAAAACAATTAACTCAATGTACATAAATTATGAGATTTGTAATAGTTACCTACAGATCTAGACAACACAACAAAAAAAATACTGACACATTCCGCACAAAGCTTAAACAATTACTGAATGAAAAGCATACTACTCGCTCGAAGAATTCTTCGCAGATACATTAACTTAGTCGAAGTCTATAAGCTTTAAAAAAAATCTTGTTTCTACTAGGCCTATATCTTAATTACAAATTTTAATTACAATTTTATTGTATTCCCTAAATGTGTAAAGTTGAAAAAATATGGTCTACTAGTTTCTAATTTTTTAGTTTTTTTAATAATAATCATAAATGTACTTTCCACATACCTTTCAAACCAAGGGTCAAGATCATTACTTGTATGTCCTGTGTATACAATGTAAATCATGGAAATAAAGCTTTCAATCAATCAATACAATTAAAAGAAGGGTCTCGCTCAGGTACTGGGACAAGTAATCCACGGTTTGAGTATAATTAAAAGAAGGGTCTCGCTCGGGTACTGGGACAAGTAAGGCACGGTTTGAGTATAATTAAAAGAAGGGTCTCGCTCAGGTATACTGGGACAAGTAAGCCACGGTTTGAGTATTATTAAAAGAAGGGTCTCGCTCAGGTCTGGGACAAGTAAGCCACGGTTTGAGTATAGTTAAAAGAAGGGTCTCGCTCAGGTACGGGACAAGTAAGCCACGGCTTGATTATAATTAAAAGAAGGGTCTTGCTCAGGTCTGAGACAAGTAAGCAACGGTTTGACTATAATTAAAAGAAGGGTCTCGCTCAGGTATTGAGACAAGTTAGCCACGGTTTGACTATAGATTGAGGTTTAATTGATAAGGAGCCTTCAGAATTAAAAAGTTCATGAACTACTGTTTTTTGTTTAACTGTGTGACAGTGTACACTATTGAGTATTGACCAAAGATTTTCTAACACCCGAAGATTATATTTTTTCCTTTTTATTTATAAGTTATTATTTATTAATTTATTGTTTTATCAGGAATATTTTAACACATTCTTTTACCTCCTATTCTCACAAACACATTGGTCAAATAATTATTTTTGCATTGCACGTACAATTTTTTTTATAGAATGCCCGCTGCAGGGTATACACAACAGATGTAACGGTGTGACCCTCTTCAGGTGTCTAACTAGGTATGTTGCGGATAGGACAATTGTGAAGGGATTTCCAAGTACTATTTAAGAGGACTCAATCCATTGCATTTGCATTAAAAGCGTTATTAACCGCAACATAAAAGAAAGATATTTCATTCAGGCTAACTAGTAATGAATTTAGCATCTGATAGACAAATTATTGGAGCCACCATGACCTCCCAAAAAATTGTCAAACAAGACATTTTACGAGCTAGGTCCCATCGGCAAAAATCTCCCATAAGAAATAGCATGAGGATGGTCTTTATTCCCCGTGACCTCGGAGGATTTTTATCCAAAAAAATATTGGCCATTATTGACGTACTCTACAGCCTTTTCTGTTAATTCTTTACATTTTGTTTTGTTATTTGGGCAAGAAGTTCGGTCAAAATATGCTGATTACCAAGATGGGGTGTGATTTTGGAATGCATATTTTTGCGTGTTTGAGGGTATATTTGGGCACAGCTTAAAAAAATGGGCATATTAGATTGGAACTATGCTCTAGTCTAGCATCTATGTGGACCAAAAAAGAAACAAGTTAAAGCCGATTTAAGAAATTTCTCAAAACGCCAATTTTCACAAATTTCTGGGTCCAAAAATTAAAAAAATCGTGTAAAATCAGTAACAAGATATTATAATTTTTTAACTGTCATTTTAGTGTAGTATTGTGCATTAGATCATGAGTTAAAAATAATTTTTTGAGTGAATAGCCCCTTTAACGACTGGGGAAAACCTCGGAAAAACCTTCTGTCAGGATTGCCGGTCTCGACGGGATTCGAATCCCAGACCGGATGTCTGAAATTTCATCAAGTCCGTTTGTAGCCATTCGGCCGAATGGATTCGAACAGACAACAGACTTACAGAGTTACAGATTACGAAAGACAGACATTTAAGAGGGAATGGGACACATTTGGCTGTTAGCAAATAGCTATTCGCTTGGCCAAGATGCATCCGACGTATATGAAACTTTGCAAAGTTGTCAATAAAGCATACATAGACAGCCCTGTGGTCATAGATTTTCCAAATTTTGACTTTATTAGTCAGAAAAAAATCACGAATATGGTCAATTTTGGAGTTTTTAACGAAATCAAAATTCGCGAAAACTAATTTAATTTATATAAATTATTTTAAAACAAAATTTAAAAATGTGTTACTGTAGAGCCCTATAATTTCACATTTGTGACATATGTTAAAAATTTCAGACACCTTTGGTGTGAGTCGGCCGATCGAACAGCCATCTGCCTAAAACGCTTGTGCTATACTCTCTTCCTCACAGTGAGTGCCGTTCCGCTTGACCTGCGTTGATAGACATCGATCACTGCGCTCACTCGTCTAATGAAACTATTACATAGTTGTCAATAAAGCATACATCCGTAAACATTTTAAAACGGTATTCAAATTTTAATTCAGCTTGAATCATGGCTCTATCCCACGTTTAACGATTTCGGTTTTTCCTATAGTAGTAGAATCTATATAATACAACGTTTGCTTTGGCTTCTGTGAATTACCATAAATTATCTGATCAGGAGATCATCTTATATAACTATACACAATACCATTTATTATAGCCTATTCTTCATGTTTGTGATATTGTTGATTTCCAAACATGGTCGAATTTTTATTAATTGTCTCTTTATTTGCAGAGTGATACCGATATCGGAAATAAAGTCATGAGTACATTATTTGCAACGGAAATTATAGCAGGCTACCTAATGACGAATTATTTGATGCAACTAACATCTGATCAGGTAAAAAATTTAAATTTAATCGTGAGACACCTGTTATAGGGTGCAATTGACTACTTGAAATGTACCCGCCTCCTGACGTCACGAGGCAACATGGCGGAATTAGTTGGTTATAAATCCTCATTTCGCAAGTTGACGCCTGCTTCACGGCGCAACACTTATCACGCTCTAACTTTTATTCTATTCATTATTTGGACAATATTTAAATGAATAATAATAATAATAATAATAATTATAATCATAATAATAACAATTATAATAATAATAATAATAATAATAATAATAATAATAATAATTGGATGAGCGAAGCGAAGACTTCAATTTCACCGACCCCCCAAAAAATTTAGCTCGGGTGTTTTTTTTGTTTTTTTTTTGTTTTTTTGTTTTTCCGTCTGTTTGTTCGCTCTCTACCAGGCAAACGGCATATGCGATCTTGATGAAAATTTGACACGACCTTCGTTTTCTCTGAACTTAGACTTGCCACGTTTTTGGGTACAATCGAAGAATTATTTCTCATGAATATCGTACTTTTACGATTTTTTTCGATTTTTAGTGCGATATTTTCGTGACATTTGGGCCAATTCTGACCAAACGGGTGGGGCTACAACGTTCATATTATACATGGACATTAAGGTTATGGTGATGTAGTACCTTTTGAAAGAAAAAAGTTGAAAAAGTTAGCCAGAATCCATAGAAATAAAGCTTTTTATATAAGTTTTTTACGGTAAATAATACCAATTGACAAGAAACAATAGAAACTTGACAACAATCACCTACAATGCGTAGGCAACAAAACAAAGCACTTGCAAAAGTAGAGATATCCCACGCAAACTAAAAATTATAAATCGCTCATCCATCAACGCGGCGGGACTTTAGCGTTTTCCTAGTAATAATAATAATATAATAATAATAATAATAATAATAATAATAATAATAATAATAATAATAATAATAATAATAATAATAATAATAATAATAATAATAATAATAATAATAATAATAATTTAGCAAATATATCATTCTTTGTAATAGCGTTTATTTCGATTTTTGACACAGTCGTTAGCTTGTTATAACAATGTACGCATCATACATGTGAAAATTATCAATGACTAAAGTTTTCTCAATAATTTATTTGAAAAAAAAACTACTGATCGCATTTCAACAAAACATCTTTAAAAATATGCAACAGACTGTTTAGACAAGAAATAAACCAAATACTGTAATAGACGCTTCGCTTAATACAGGAAACTGGCCGGTAAAACGGGAGACAAGCGACAGCAGCGCTCCAAGCGTCGCTGGCGTGCTCGCACTACTTGTTTATCTATGCAAACCATGCTAGTTTCTTACGATTTGTGTCGCTAAATGTGAAAATACCATGTCTGGAGGTATTTGTGTCGTTTTTTGACTGTAATAATTATGAAGTGAAGAGTCGGACATTGTCGTATTTTCGATTTCAGAAGAACCCTGAGCTGAGATGTAAGATCTATGAAATCAAATGTTTTCCTCGGCCCTTGCAACTTGGTTCTAGGCTAGGCCGTAGCCCGTAGGCTAGGGCCATTGAAATGTTAAAATACACAAAGCTAGTGCTAGGTATTATTTCTTTATGATCCCTTGGCTAGACGGCAAGCTTATAATAATTCTCCATATTATCACTAATATTCTTCCGTTCTTGTGCAGATGCAAAGTCCCTAAATATTATTATATTTTGAATTATTATTTCTTAATAGAGTAATAACCATTAGAGAATGGGGAGGAACTACTTTTTTTATTTATATAAATATAAAACTTTTTAAGATTCATTGATTTTTTTTTTCAGGGTTATTATTTTATTTATTTGTTTGTTATTATTTGTTCCATTATTTCTTTCTTGATTTTATAAATTTCAATCTTGTTTATATATTTATTTTAAGTTTATTCTTCGTGTAAGTTTATGCGGGTTATAGTATGTTTATTCTAAAAGACTAAATTTTTATTGATTTATTTGCAGTATTTAATTTTATTAATGAAAGTAATTTGGAATTAGTGCATTTTGTAGTTGTGTTGGCTAGACGAGGGGCTCAAGTAAATATTTTTAGTTTAGTCGTATGATGAATATCTATGAAAGTTAGTTTAATCTTTTTGGGTGAAATTTTAAAATTAACTAGGAAGCTTCGCAAACGCTTTTTAAGGCGCGTTGTTGGATGAACGTAGTTTTTTTAACGAAAAAATCGTAAAATTAGGTTTTTCACGAGAAATAATTTTTTGATTGCGCTCAAATCCCACACCAATAATATATTTATTCATAAAATTAAGGTCCTGTAAAAAAATCATTACAATCGGGTAAAGCATGTAGGTGTCGAAGAAATGTAAAAAAACGTAAAATTGCGATTTTCATGAGAAATTATTTTTCGATTGCGCTTTAATTTCACACGAATATATTAAATCAAAAAATTAAGGTTTGTGAAAGAAATCATTACAATCGATTCAAGCATGTAGGTGTAATAAGTAAAAGAAATGTTTTAAAATTCGAAAAAACATCGTCAAATTGCGATTTTTATGAGAAATAGTTTTTCAATTGTGCTCAAAAAAGTGGCAGTTCTTAGTTCAGAGATTTCGAAGGTCTCCAGAAAATTTCATCACAAATTGGAGTATCGGTTTAGCCGGAATCGTGTTAACAGACAGACAAAAAGAAAAAAAGAAAACATTCCGGATTTTTTTCTCCAGTGTAGTGAAATGGAATCTTCGCTTCGCTCGCTACGCTAATGCAATTAATTTCTTAAATTGTTTTTGAAGCTATGAAATTTAAATTTTAAACTAGGATTAGATACCCTTTTATTTTAAATGTTAAAATTGTGAATACTTTAGTTGTAGTAGTTATGGTCTTGAAACTCAAAGAATTTGTCGGTATTTTAGTCCTTTCAGAGGAACCTGTCCCGTAATCGTTGTAGTTAATGAGTCAATGTATGTATGTATAATCAATGTGAATAAAGAAACTAAACTAAATTACAAAACAAAAACCCACCAAGTATTGTGAGTTACCTCCTTGCTTGTCATAATGTGAACATAAATGCGTGACATACTAAACGGGCATTTGATTTGAGGTGTTAACTAACAGTTTTCGAAAAACGTTTTGTATAAAACCTGAAACGTCCACCTGATACACTGAAACCTGCAAAATGTAGGTAAGACACACGCCAGGATTTGAAATTCGTGGTCAGCTAGCACGCCAGCGCCACCGGGAGCACTGACGAGCTTGTCTCCTCTCCACACAATAGAAAAGGGTCGGAGTTTCCTGTATTAAGCGAAGCGTCTATTACAGTATTTGAATAAACTAACTTTCTAGATAGAAAGTGCACTGAACGAAACTTTGCAGCATAGAGTAATATGCACTATGCAGGTTATGTGTTTTTATCAAAAATACGCTCTCTTGACGTGCGGATGAGCCGTGAAAAAGTGCACGCTGCATATTACTCTATGCTGTAAATTTTCGTTCAGTGCACTTTCTATCTAGCTGCAGTAAGTATATTTCTTGTGTAAACCGTCTGCTGCATTTTTACAAAGAATTCTTGTCGAAATCCGATCACTAGATTTTTGTCAAATTAATTAATGAGAAAACTAAGGTCATTGATAATTTTCACGTGTGTGATGCGTACATTGTTATATCAAGCTAACGAATTTGTCAAACAAACCGAAATAATCGCTATTACAAGGAATGATATGTTTGCTAAATAGTATTCATTTAAGTATTGCCCAAATAATGAATTGAATAAAAGTTAGAGCGTGATAAGTGATGCGCCGTTCAGCAGGCGCCATCTTGCGAAATGAGGATTTAAACACAATACTAGTCACGTGACCTATCGATCGTTTTAAACTCCGCCCATTTCGAGTCTTCAAGGTGAACTAGGTATGTGCGGATAGGAAATTGTGAAGGGATGTCCGAGGAACTCAATCCCTTGCATTCGCCGTAACGACTGAGTAAAACCTCGAAAAAAACCTTCAGTCAGGATTGCCGGTCTCGACGGGATTCGAAACCGTGACCTCCCGAATCAGAGTCGAGCGCTTAGCGCCCGAGCCAACACTGTCGGTAATCAGGTAAGTAGAGATACGACTTATATGGGGCTATATCACCACCAGCAATATGACTGATGGTAGCCAGCGGTTTAGCCGCAGTCGCTTAGCCGCATCCCACTCGAACTCGGAAGTTAAGCAACCTCGCGCGTGGTCAGGGGGAGAGGGGTGAAGGAGCACCCACACGCATAATATATACCGCTGGTTAGAGCAGATGGAGGGTTCGAGAGCTTCGTTCTCCTCGACGTCTATTACTCGGCAGTCCGGGTTAGTAGAGGAACCGATTTGACTGTCAAGGTAACACCGTCCTTTAGGACGTTACGAAAAGCCGTTGGTCCCCTCGGCACTTTTCGAAAGGAGTAGGCTAAGGGCCGGTGTGCGTATTCCTGAACTCTATACGATTTCTTAACTCTCGTATGAGACTAGCAGCTTAACCTTCCGACCCTCCCACCACTGAGAGAGGGAGAGAGAGTGGGAGAGAGAGGGAGAGAGAACCGACTTCGGGCAAACCACCCTCTAGTCTAGCCCAGGGCCTTCAAAGTCCAACTCGCTACCTTCCCGTGGTTTGGCCTGTGAGTAGGGGAGTAGTGTATTCCCCAAAACTAAGAGCGAGCTCTGGCCGGTTGGGGTGCTTGTTGCAAAGAGAGCTCTCGCGAAACTTTTTATCACACCTTGTTGTTGTGTCCCACTGTTTAAATAGTGCGCCAAATACATGCGCCTAGACATAACGTGCCTGGCGGAAGTGATGCCTAGAGGTGGCAGGTACGATGACATCCGTAAAGCGGCCGTCACACGATTGAGAAAATCGCGCGAGTTGGCTCGCGCGAGTAACTCTCTGGGAGTAGGCCTGCACTTATTTACATGGAACTCACCGCCTCCCCGTCAGACGGTGAGCCAGCGAGCGCGAGCTCGCGCTCGCCACGAAAAATGTCCAGCTTGTTCAACTTCCTAGCGAGTCGAGGTAGCGAGAGCCAATCAGTACCCACTACCGTAGCACGTGACCAGTGAACACCAATAGATGGCAAGGATGGTAAAAACTCGCGCGAGTAAACTCGATCGTGTGACGGCCGCTTAAAGCGTGAATAAAAGAGCATGGCTAGATATCAGAAAACCAGCCCTAGGCCTATGATTATTCACCTTTGAGAAATCCTGAGCAGATCCAATCTTCACAAAATACAACACTGGCGACGTGGTAAATCAATATCCAATCATTCTTTCATTTGTTTTCACGTAAAGACGTGCTAAAAGTCGGCACAGTCTAGAGAGCCACCATAACCTCACTTCTCGCGCGCCACGTTTTTGCAATAACGTGATGGCAACAAACCTACCCCCGTTTCCACCCTTTGTGGCCCACATCGATCCACTAACAGTAGGAGCACGCTGGAAGAAATGGTTAAGTCGTTTCGAAATCTATCTCAAGGCCTATGACGACCCACAACAACAAGTCAACTTATTCATGTAGATACCTTAGACACCCTCGAGGCCCTGCCTGGTGTGACGGTAGGTCCAACAAAACTTTCGAGTTCGCGAAGGGAAAACTATCGACCCACTTCGACCCAACTGTGGCTGTCAACAAAGAGTTTGAGATCTTTAATTTTCGGTCAGCAAAGCAAGAGCCAACAGAGTCAGTCGACCAGTTCTATGAGAGACTCCTAAAGCTCTCAAAATCATGCAATTTCGCTTCTGCTAGCCACGAGATTAAGTCTCAAATAATCCTAACAACTACATCATCTCGCCTGCGGAGATACGCTCTTCGTGAGGAAGGGACCCTTGAAAGTCTCTTGCGACAAGCCAGGTCATATGAGACCGCAGAGCGACAGGCCAGCTCTATTGAGTCATCGAGCAAGCCTGATATCAACATCGAGACCCTGAATGCAGTTGCAAAGTACGGTAAGCCTCGCAAAGAAAATCACTCATCTAGGCTTAAGTCTACTCCAAATCTGGACACTACCAGGCCTAAGTCCACTTCAAATTTGGACACTCCAAGCAGCTACCGGCGGCCAAGAGCTGCTACTTCTGCGGTAAAGCCTGGCCACATGAAAAAGGAAGGTCATCCTGCCCGGCAACAATGTAGTCTGTAGAAATGTCAAAAGATTGGCCATTTTCAGAAGCTGTGCCACTCGCGCAACAAGACGGAGGTCAATCCACAATTTGCCACCAGTCCAAAATGGAAGCTCAGATGAGGAAACTTTGCCATCACAGTCAGTCAGGTGACGACATCATCCAAAGTACCTGGAATCAAAAAATA
The DNA here is from genome assembly GCA_024449915.1 of Sweltsa coloradensis. NCBI lineage: Eukaryota > Metazoa > Arthropoda > Insecta > Plecoptera > Chloroperlidae > Sweltsa > Sweltsa coloradensis. The sequence goes on along the minus strand of JAMZAV010004687.1, from coordinate 33,988 downwards.
GCTGTAAATGGTAAGCCAATCAAATTTGCTGTCGACACTGGTGCTTCTGTTAACGTCATCAGCGAAGATATCCTGATGAAATCCGGAATAGGCCAAGGTCAGCTAAGCCAAACTGAGGTCAAAATCTACCCACATCAATCCAAAACTCCACTCTCAGTGCTAGGATGCTTTACTGCAACATTATCTCATAAGAACGCCACTCTCACCACAAACATATTCGTCGTGAAGGGAAGCGCTGATTCCTACTTGGCTACGAGAGTGCGGTTAATCTTGAACTTATTCAAATAGCCACACAGTTAAACTCTGATTACCCTTCACTATATCCGCAACTCTTCACTGGTGTGGGCAAGCTACACGACTTCAAAGTACATCTGCATGTAGACCCCACGGTACCCCAGTGGCCGAGAAGCACAGAAGAATCCCCTTTCACATGCGTCGGAAAGTGGCAGCGGAAGTCGCTAGGCTCGAGGAACTCGATATCATAGAACCGGTATCCGGCCCTACCCCATGGGTATCTCCCATCGTTCCAGTACCAAAACCTCGAGACCCGAATGCGGTTAGGCTGTGTGTGGACATGCGTCAAGCAAACGTAGCAATCAAACGGGAAACGCCACATCACGCCTACACTCGACGACCTCATCTCCTCGTTAAATGGTGCCACCACGTTCTCTAAAATCGATCTCAAAGATGGCTACCACCAGTTGGAGCTGGACGAGGTATCCCGCGAAATAACCACATTCTCCACACATGTTGGACTAAGAAGATACAAAAGACTCAACTTGGCATAAATTCTGCTGCCGAAGTGTTCCAAAACACAATTCGTCAAGTTCTTCAGGGAATCTAAGGCGTAATCAATATCAGTGACGACATTCTTGTACATGGGAAAAGTCAAAAAGAGCATGACAGAGCCCTTACTCGACTTCAAGAAGCAGGGTGAACACTTAACGAAAAAAAGTGCTTATTCAATCAGCCAGAGCTAGTTTTCTTTGGATACAAGTTTTCCAAGAACGGCATCGAACCAGACCCTGCCAAAGTTAAAGCCTTCACAGCATTAGACTCACCAAAGAATGCCAGTGAGGTCAGAAGCCTTCTGGGTATGATACAATATTGTGGCAAATTCATCCCCAATCTTGCTACCACAACTAAACCACTCAGAGATCTCACCCACAGAGATGCGGAGTGGAATGGTCATCAAGACATCAGGCAGCGTTGGACCAGCTGAAGACTCAACTGTCAAATCATGCGACCCTTGCCTACTATGATGAAAATAAAGAAACACACCTAATAGTGGACGCGAGCCCAGTTGGCGTAGCAAGCCATCCTCGCACAGTCGGACAATGCTGGCAATGAAGACATCGTGGCGTACGCTAGCCGGTCGCTCACTGAAGCTGAAGGACGTTACAGTCAAATCGAACAAGAAGCTGTGGCAGTAGTATTCGGAATGGAACACTTCCATTTGTACTTATTTGGAACACAGTTCACCGTCCACACTGATCACAAGCCACTTCTCTACATCATGGGAAATCCTGCATCCTCACCATCTGCTCGAATCGAACGTTTGTGTCTCCGGCTAATCCCTTATCGTTTCACGATCGTTCACAAGAAGGGCGTAGACAACCCATCTGACTATATGTCTCGACATCCACTGGAGTTCACAAAATCAGAATACAGGACACCAAAGGTTCCTGAAGAATACATCCAGTTCATACTAAGACACCCAACTCCGAAAGCAATGTCGCTCCAAGAAATTGAGGAAGCAATGGAAAATGACCCACTACTAATGGAATTACAAGAAACACTAAAATCTTCAACCCCAGAAAAAGCCGCTACAACTGCAACTCTCAAGCAATTCAAGCCAATAATACACGAAATCGCAATCGCAAAGGGAGCATCAAAGAACATCCTCCTCAAAGGAACTAGAATCATTATACCAAAATCCCTGCAAAACAGAACAATCAAACTTGCTCACCGTGGACACTTGGGGATTGTGAAAACGAAACAACTTTTGAGGGAGAAAGTTTGGTTCCCTAACATTGACAAAACCGTGGAGGAAACGATCCAAAACTGTCATCCTGCCAAACCACAACCAAAACCAAGTCAAGAGACCCGATCCAACCCACTCCCTTACCCCAAGGCCCATGGCAAAATCTTGCTGTGGAATTCGATGGCCCATATCCAAGTGGAAAATACATCATGTTAGTAATCGACGAATATTCCCGCTATCCAATCACTCGCCACATCTCATCGTTGAAATCAGAACCAGTAATTCGCCACCTTAGAAACATCTTCTCATCCTTTGGTATCCCAAACCAGTTAAAATCCGACAACGGCCCTCCACTCAAATGAAAAAGAGTTCGCTAACTTTGCCAACGAACTAAACTTTACCCATCACAAAGTTACCCCACTGTGGCCGGAGGCAAACGGCCTCGCAGAACGAGGAGTCCGAACCATTCGAAAAGTCATTCTCACTGCTAAAGTGGAAGGAAAAGACGAGAAGACGGAACTAGACGCCTTCCTAATGAATTACAGAACAACACCGCACTCAACCACCGGAGTCTCACCCTACGAAGCGCTCTTCGGTAGGAAAATGAAGACATCCATCCCACACTTCACGGCAGCCTCCGAAACGAACAACGTCGACACAAGGATACGTCTTACTGACACTCTCATGAAAAAAAGAAGCAAAGTGTACACTGACGAGAGGCGTCATACAAAGAACCACACTTTCAAGGTTGGAGACACAGTCCTTGTACGGCAACCCAAGGTAAACAAATACACACCCCCATTTAATCCGACGCCATTTAAAATCACGAAAATCCTTGGCACGAAGATCTACGCAACCCAAGGCCAGCAGGTAATCGTCCGGAATTCATCTCACTTCAAACGTATTCTCACTACAACAAACTGCGAGTCAAATGAAGCAGAAGAGGACGAAGAAGAAGACTGGGAGGCTCCAGAAACCTTCGACCCTGATGGAGAAACCTTCGACCCTGATGGAGATCCCCAGCCAGAAATCGTGCAAGAGAACCCTCTGCCCCAACGAGGACCTCCTCAAGAAGTTGAGCAACAACGCCAACCGGCGGAACGTGCTCCGCGTTACCCGCAACGACAGAGGCAGCGCCCTGCCAGACTCGACGATTTTGTAATGTAACCATGTTAACTTCTGTAACTAGCATCCAGTTCAATCATTCCATTGACATTTTGATTATACGATTAGCATAGGATAGGCTTATGCCGCTCTTTACAATTATTTATCTAATGCAAGTTATCTTACTAAATCTCTTTATTGACATTCTTATACTGGACTATCAGCATACAGTGCATCCATGAAATGATGCTATCTCACTTTTAGTTAGTTTTAAGTTTCTCTGTTTGACATATTTAGTTGAAACAACCAGTATGCATTGCATGTATGAAGTGATTCTAATACTATTGTTTACTTTATGTTTGATCTTTTGCAATTAAGGTTGGGAGGAATGTTGTGTCCCACTGTTTAAATAGTGCGCCAAATACATGCGCCTAGACATAACGTGCCTGGCGGAAGTGATGCCTAGAGGTGGCAGGTACGATGACATCCGTAAAGCGTGAATGAAAGAGCATGGCTAGATATCAGAAAACCAGCCCTAGGCACGTTTGAGAAATCCTGAGCAGATCCAATCTTCACAAAATACAACACTTGTTTCATTCACACAGCCTTACTCATATTTATTTTTTCTTTCACTTTTTTCGTCTCCATCTTGCCGGCCCTCTCTGCAACGAGCACTCCTCAGTTTAACCCATCCTATCCAACATCCTCACTCCGTCCCATAAACCCCCCTCGTCTTCCCTTACGTTCCATCCATTGGAAAGAAGAAAACATGGTGGTAATCACACAATTATGGAAAAAAGAAAATTTGGAAGATTCCAATACAATTGCCATGGGCACTGATTACTCTACTGTTGGGTGCCCTAAAACAACATTAACTAACTAACTAGTCTAGCCCAGGTAGCACGCGCACCAATGCGTTTTCCAGCGGTCGCGTGATGACCTAGGGGCTAGGATCCCTGGTTCTATCTATGAATGCAATGGTGTGTGGATAATCTCACATAAGAATAAACTATATTGACATTTTAAAACTTGGATATGAGACGTTATCAGAACAGTTCCCTATTTGACATGCTTATCATTTTATATCGTAGACATCAAGGAACAACATATAGTTCTTTTTCGGTTGAATATTTTAGGAAAGTTCGTGTTAGTATTATCTTTACATTATTAATTGATACTTAATTTAAATAAATAATAAGACTTTATTAAGAGGGTATGCTGAGGCTAGAACGGAGGCGAGTTTAAGCGCTCAGCTTTCTGGATTTTTTGGGTAAACGGTTTATAACACCATTATCAAATTTCACACTAACGTTTATAAAGAATAAATCTGTGTTATCCATTACGCGTATACCTTATTTAATTCATTAATTTTAAATTAAAAAGTAGTGAAATCACAAAAATTTACTCCATTTTGGTCAACTTTGGAAATTTATTCCAAGTGAACAGTTTTTTTTTAACTCAAATTTGCATAATGGAACCCAACGTTTAAATCAATGTGAACGCGCAGGTTAATTTGGTTTTATCGTAAGATAAACGGTTTGGTGGAATTTCCAGAATTGTAATCCATGTTTTGGATATCCATTTTTTCACGTTTTGAACTTATGTCTCGCAATGGATCTTTAACGCTTATTTTGTGCAACCAATTACGGATATCAATATAAAAGTACTTTATTAACATCCATTCAAAATTTGGTAATGATATTACCAACCGTTCAGCAGAAATCATCAACACCTGTTTGCGCGCATTTGAGTTGGGCCAAGCTCAGCGTACCCTCTTAAGGTTCTGTGAGGTCAAGGTTTCTTCTGTCGGTATCACCATGTGCAATAGTGCAGTGATACCTGATAACTGATTATTCAGGTCCAATCGATGATTCACTAACGAAATATATTATTATAATAAAAGAAAAATATGTTTCTATAAAATGTTTTATTTTCATGTGTAATTGAACAGTTTTTATGATAATTTATTGTATACTCAGCCCTAATACGTATAACTGCGTTTTTCCAACGATTGCCTTATTCGACTTATTTATCTATGGGTTCCAATTAGGCAGGTCACAAAAAAAAATTAGCAATTAATGTTAAAATAATATAAAAACGAAGCCATAAAAAACTACAGCTATAAGGGACTACAAAATTTTAGTAAAAGGTCGTTTCTAGCAAGTGCAAAATGACGCTAAACAATTGGTATAATTATTGACGATAACGGAATTTGTATTTCTTTGTACTTTATTGTATTTTTATGATTTGTGTGAAACTCTAAGCAGAAAGCACATACTTGCTAATAATTGGATGAGCGTAGCGAGCGAAGCGAATACTTCAATTTCACTGACCCTCAAAAAATTTAGCTCAAATGTTTTTTTTTGTTGTTTGTTTTTTGTTTGTTTTTCTGTCTGTTTGTTCGCACGATTCTGGGCAAACGTCATATGCGATCTTGATGAAAATTGAAGGGGACCTTCGAAATCTCTGAACTTAGACCTGCCACGTTTTTGGGTACATTCGAAGAATTATTTCTCATGAATATCGTACTTATTCGTTTTTTTTTAATTTGTAATGCGATATTTTCGTGATATTTGGTCCGTGTCCGGGCAAACGGCTACTCCGATCTTGATGAAACTTTGTGGGAACGTTTGAAATCACTAAAGTTAGATATGATATGATTCTGGAGGCAATCGAATAAATATTTCTAATAAATATCGTACAACATGTGTGCAGCTTCGATATGACCTCGCCGCCCCGCACCTTTTGACTGCTACATGCACGCACACAGCAGTGAGCCTCGCCTTGCTGTCAGTCTGTTGCAGATTAAAAGTGGTCCTACGCAAACTACATACTTACATAAAAGCTCATCCGTCAACGCGGCGGGACTTTAGCGTTTTCCTAGTTTACTTAATAAGTCCACGTAAAATGTTACTAGTGCTATTGTACTTACTAGATAACAAATAAAATAAATTAGTTTTGTATTTATAACATGTTATAATTTTAAAACATTTAAACATTTAAAACAAACACAAACAAACATTTAAAACATTTTATAATGATGAAGATGGAGAGGCCTGTCTTCAATGCCGACCCAACGCAGAGTTGGACGTGGCAACAGATAATGATGATGATATTCAGGAAACCCTTAGATCAAGAAAAGTTACTCATTGGAATTTATGTGATGTATCCAAAACTTTTGATTTCACGTTACATGACCCCAAAAACCAATACAACGTGCCAGCAGCAGAAAAAAGAAATTGTTTACATTTGATATAAATGTAAACGATGAATTATTCTTAGATCACAGATGAAAACATTTAGTATTTCCACAATGCACACAAATAAAATTCCATCAACACATCACCAATATAAAAAGCTACATAAGTTGATTTTCATGGCTTAACAAAACATAACAATCTGTTCCCTCTGAACACCTCTGTGCATTCTCATTACACTAGAGCCAGTCTCCATATCCATCGGTCCTCTCACAACTTGACTCTCTTTTCCCGTGGCCCTGAACATCTTGCATCCACCCTCTACAATAAACTCCCTAATCACATCAAAACCTCCCCCTCGCTGTCCTCCTTCAAACACAACTTGAAATCTTTCCTAGTGACCAATAGCTTTTACTCTATTAACGACTACCTCGCTGATGAGTAAGCTTGCGTTTTCTCCTCGTATTAATTTCTATCTTTAAACTAGGAAAACGCTAAAGTCCCGCCGCGTTGATGGATGAGCTTTTTATAGGTTTTAGTTTGCGTGGGATATCTTTACTTTTGCAAGTGCTTTGTTTTGCTGCCTACGCATTGTAGGTGAATGTTGTCAAGTTTCTTTTGTTTCTTGTCAATTGGTATTATTTACCGTAAAAACTTGTATTAAAAGCTTTATTTCTATGGATTCTGGCTAAATTTTTCCACTTTTTCTTTCAAAAGGTACTACATAACCATAACCTTAATGTCCATGTATAATATGAACGTTGTAGCCCCACCCGTTTGGTCAGAATTGGCCCAAATGGCACGAAAATATCGCACAAAAAGTCAAAAAACGTATATTAAAAGCTTTATTTCTCTCGATTCTGGCTAACTTTTTCAACTTTTTCTGTCAGAAAGCAATACATCACCATTACCTTAATGTCCATGTGAAATATGAACGTTGTAGCCCCACCCGTTTGATCAGAATTGGCCGTAATGGCACGAAAATATCGCACTAAAAATCGGAAAAAAAATCGTAACAGTACGATATTCACGAGAAATATTTCTTCGATTGTACCCAAAAACGTGGCAAGTCTAAGTTCAGAGAAAAAAAGGTCGTGTCAAATTTTCATCAAGATCGCATATGCCGTTTGCCCGGTAGAGAGCGAACAAACAGACGAAAAAAAAAAAAAAAAACAAAAAACAAAAAAAAACAAAAAACAACGGAGCTAAATTTTTTGGGGGGTCGGTGAAATTGAAGTCTTCGCTTCGCTCATCCAATAAAGGCCTAAACAGTATTCTTTCCAATTGCCATTTATTCATGTGCTGGCCTACCAAATATTTTAATTTTGTTAAATTAGTATAAAGGGCTTGTAACCATTGTAACTCATTAATTTTTTTACACATTTAGAAGGCCTACTATTGTATATATTGTATAATATATCGTGTGTATGTGTGTGTCTACTGTGTATTACTATTTTCTATCTTTCCTGACGAAACCTATATTTGTTTTATGTACGAATCCATGGTGAATAAATTATCTTATCTTATCTTATCTTAACATGCTGCTGAAGGGCGGGGATGGGGGAGGAGTGTGAAAACAACTGTCTTCCGACCATCCTTCGAAACGGATATATGAGTGGTGTGAGGGCGACCCCAACATGTGCCACTGTGTGGGTGCCCCATTAGCGACGGGGAAAATACATTAAAATGACCTGTCTGGAGGCTAGTTACAAAATCGTATAGAGCTCGGGAATGCGCGGCCGGCGTAGCAGGGACTGGATTCCCTCGGGATGGGATCCAATGCATCCAGGGAGAGTTTTTTATGAATACTTCAAGGTCAAGGCAAACTTTAACGACATTTGCTATCATTCAATAACTACTATATTGTTGACAATGGCAAATGTTCCAGCACCAGGTAGTATGTGTGGCCATCTACAACAGCGACTGGCTTGAAGCCTCACCGAGCTACAAGAAGTCCATGCTGGTTATCATGAGCCGAGCTAACGTCCCCCTGGAGATCAATCCGAGAGGATTGAACCCACTCAAGGCAAACTTTAACGACAGTTGCTATCATTCAATAACTACTATATTGTTGACAATGGCAAATGTTCCAGCACCTGGCAGTATGTGTGTCCATCTACAACAGCGACTGGCTTGAAGCCTCACCGAGCTACAAGAAGTCCATGCTGGTTATCATGAGCCGAGCTAACGTCCCCCTGGAGATTAAACGAGAGGATTGAACCCACTCAAGGCAAACTTTAACGACAGTTGCTATCATTCAATAACTACTATATTGTTGACAATGGCAAATGTTCCAGCACCTGGCAGTATGTGTGTCCATCTACAACAGCGACTGGCTTGAAGCCTCACCGAGCTACAAGAAGTCCATGCTGGTTATCATGAGCCAAGCTAACAACCTACTGGAGATTAAACCGAGAGGATTAAACCCACTCAAGGCAAACTTTAACGACAGTTGCTATAATTCAATTACTAATATATTGTTGGCAATGGCAAATGTTCCAGCACCAGGCAGTATGTTTGTCTATCTACAACAGCGACTGGCTTGAAGCCTCGCCGAGCTTCAAGAAATCCATGCTGGTTATCATGAGCCGAGCTAACGTCCCCCTGGAGATTAAACCGAGAGGATTGGACCCACTCAAGGCAAACTTTAACGACAGTTGCTACCATTCAATAACTAATATATTGTTGACAATGGCAAATGTTCCAGCACCAGGCAGTATGTTTGTCTATCTACAACAGCGACTGGCTTGAAGCCTCGCCGAGCTACAAGAAGTCCATGCTGGTTATCATGAGCCGAGCTAACGTCCCCCTGGAGATCAAACCGAGAGGATTGAACCCACTCAAGGCAAACTTTAACAGCAGTTGCTATATTCAATAACTAATATATTGTTGACAATGGCAAATGTTCCAGCACCAGGCAGTTTGTGTCTCCATCTACAACAGCGACTGGCTTGAAGCCACACCGAGATACAAGAAGTCCGTGCTAGTTATCATGAGCCGAGCTAACGTCCCCTGGAGATCAAACCGAGAGGATTGAACCCACTCAAGGCAAACTTTAACAGCAGTTGCTATCATTCAATAACTAATATATTGTTGGCAATGGCAAATGTTCCAGCACCAGGCAGTATGTGTGTCCATCTACAACAGCGACTGGCTTGAAGCCTCACCGAGCTACAAGAAGTCCATGCTGGTTATCATGAGCCGAGCTAACGTCCCCCGGGAGATAAAACCGAGAGGATTGAAACCCACTCAAGGCAAACTTTAACGACAGTTGCTATCATTCAATAACTAATATATTGTTGACAATGCCAAATGTTTCAGCACCAGATAGTATGTGTGTCCATCTACAACAGCGACTGGCTTGAAGCCTCACCGAGCTACAAGAAGTCCATGCTGGTTATCATGAGCCGAGCTAACGTCCCCCTGGAGATTAAACCGAGAGGATTAAAACCCACTCAAGGCAAACTTTAACGACAGTTGCTATATCCAATAACTAATATATTGTTGGCAATGGCAAATGTTCTAGCACCAGGCAGTATGTGTCTCCATCTACAACAGCGACTGGCTTGAAGCCTCACCGAGCTACAAGAAGTCCATGCTGGTTATCATGAGCCGAGCAAAACGTCCCCCGGGAGATAAAAACCGAGAGGATTGAACCCACTCAAGGCAAACTTTAACGACAGTTGCTATCATTCAATAACTAATATATTGTTGACAATGGCAAATGTTTCAGCACCAGGCAGTATGTGTGGCCATCTACAACAGCGACTGGCTTGAAGCCTCACCAAGCTACAAGAAGTCCATGCTGGTTATCATGAGCCGAGCTAACGTCCCCTGGGAGATTAAACCGAGAGGATTGAACCCACTCAAGGCAAACTTTGAAGACAGTTGCTATCATTCAATAACTAATATATTGTTGACAATGGCAAATGTTCCAGCACCAGGCAGTATGTGTGTCCATCTACAACAGCGACTGGCTTGAAGCCTCACCGAGCTACAAGAAGTCCATGCTGGTTATCATGAGCCGAGCTAACGTCCCCTGGGAGATTAAACCGAGAGGATTGAACCCACTCAAGGCAAACTTTAACAGCAGTTGCTATCATTCAATAACTAATATATTGTTGGCAATGGCAAATGTTCCAGCACCAGGCAGTTTGTGTGTCCATCTACAACAGCGACTGGCTTGAAGCCTCACCGAGCTACAAGAAGTCCATGCTGGTTATCATGAGCCGAGCCAACGTCCCCCTGGAGATTAAACCGAGAGGATTGAACCCACTCAAGGCAAACTTTAACAGCAGTTGCTATCATTCAATAACTAATATATTGTTGACACTGGCAAATGTTCCAGCACCAGGCAGTATGTGTGTCCACCTACAACAGCGACTGGCTTGAAGCCTCACCGAACTTCAAGAAGTCCATGATGGTTATCATGAGCACAGCCAACGTCCCCTTGGATATGGCACCGAGAGGATTGGACCCACTCAAGGCAAACTTTAACAGCAGTTGCTATCATTCAATAACTAATATATTGTTGGCAATGGCAAATGTTCCAGCACCAGGCAGTATGTGTCTCCATCTACAACAGCGACTGCCTTGAAGCCTCACCGAGCAACAAGAAGTCCATGCTGGTTATCATGAGCCGAGCTAACAACTCACTGGAGATTAAACCGAGAGGATTGAACCCACTCAAGGCAAACTTTAACAGCAGTTGCTATCATTTAATAACTAATATATTGTTGACAATGGCAAATGTTCCAGCACCAGGCAGTATGTTTGTCTATCTACAACAGCGACTGGCTTGAAGCCTCGCCGAGCTTCAAGAAATCCATGCTGGTTATCATGAGCCGAGCTAACGTCCCCCTGGAGATTAAACCGAGAGGATTGGACCCACTCTCTTTGAGGAACTTCGGTGCTGTAAGTGAAGTACTGATAATATTCATTATCTTTCAAAACACCTTATAATTAATTCGTATTATTTAGAATTCACCTCTTTGCTAGGACAGCTCAAAAGTCAACGTTGTCACATTTCTAAGCCAGTAAATCATGGAAGAAAATTGATGCCAATATAAATGTCGCTTAATTTCAGTTAATTTCACATACATTCTGGATCGCTTTTCTACAACTATTTTTTATACTTTCTGATCATCTATTTTTAAATAAAACTCATTTGAAAGGGTGTTTACAAGAGATGAGCACATAATCAAATATTCCTGAATTTCCATAAATAATTATAATATACTTCAAGAGCTCGGAAAATTACTACAAATTACCTGCTTAGTGTCCCATTTACAGTCAGTTAATAAACAATGGAATCAAAATTTGGGAAATTTACTCTGATCATACCATACACGAACTCGTATTTAATTAACATAATGGTGCAAATCATATAGAAACCTGGAGCTTCAAAGTGATCTCGAATAAAGTTCTGCATTCTGCGTCAAAATCTGGTTTGTTCGAGCTCATTGAACTATGTTCATTGTGTATGGTGAATGATTTGTAAATCATTCAATCTCATAATTGTGAACTTGTTCTGTTTTTTATAGGCAATGAACATTGCTTACAAAATGGTCAATACATTGAATACGATAGCAAACTGATCTTTGGAACTCAAACTGCTTTCAAGATTGCTGTCATAGGTCTCGAAACTTGTGTTGCCACAACACAAACCTACAAGTTCTACAAGATCACACTTGAGATAATACAACTTCATCTACTAGAGTTACTACAACTTCATACTTGAGTTACTACAACTTCACACTAGAGTTACTACAACATCATACAAGAATTACTACAACTTCACACTAGAGTTACTACAACTTCCCCACTTGCGAGAAATTAACATTATATAATCACAAAGACAATGAACCACAGACAAATACTAAAAATCAATTCTTCTTATCTCTTTTATTCATTATCATTGTTTCAATTTTACTTTTAAATTGTACGATTCCTTGGTCAGTAACCTGTCTTCTAATATCATAAGAAATAGAATTCCAAAAGGAGGCCTCTGTACGAAAATGATTTTTAAATGGTTCAGAAATTAATCTATGAACTTGCAATGTGTTCAAAGAATTTCTATTACGCTCAACAATTTGAAAAATATTGTATTGTATGCCTTAATACATACCTTTAAATGCTTTGTATGTATTTACCAGCACGCTATTCTTCATTCTTTCCTCAATCGTGAAGCAATCAGATTGCAAATCTTGCCTCAAAGGATTTGAATCAAACAGATGGCCAGTTCTCTTCTGGAGTAGGTACAACATACTTTAGGGGCATTCCGAAATTCGCTACAGTCGCCACAGCTGTGGCGACAATATGGCGGCTGTAGCGCTCGTAATTTCGGAATGGGCGCTGCGATTTTAGGCTGTGTTAAAACAAATGGCCGACGGTGAATGTGTCAACTAGCTATTCATGAAATTTTGGACTATTCTAGTTCCGACGACGGGGAAAACACTAATTTTAATATTTAATATCGAGCTGACAATAGTACAATGAAGGTTTTGTTGAGAATGTGGTACCATTATACTCTTTGAGCACTTTCAAACAAAATTTCGAGCATTCCGTAATTCGCTACGTGGCGATTTGTAGCGCCTTCGACCACCAATCACGTTCATCCATATGTAGATTACCCATAATGCCCCAAATCGCTACAAGGTGCTGGACGAAAAACCTCCAGCGAGTGTAGCGATCTGTGGCTGTGTGTTGAACTGCGTGACATGGCGCTCCAAGCTCATTTCGGACTAGGCAAAGCGCTACAAAGCGCCACGTAGCGAGTTACAGAATGCGCCCCTGGTAATAGGTCTCACTGCCCAAACCACTAAGCAATAATCAGTAACAGCTAGTGAATATAAGAATCTACAAGTTACTTCAACATTCTCTCACTTACAAACCACTTCATTCTACTTATAATTCCAGTTGCTGATGATATTCTATTAAATAAATATTCATAATTTTTCTTAAAATTTTAATTACAATCTAAGAAAACCCCAAGATATTTAAATTCATACACTTTAGAAATTAGCTCATCATTAAAAATCAACGTCAAATGAATATCATTCATGCTTTTAACATTAGCATTATGAAAAATCATATATTTTGTTTTTCTAAAATTAGTATCAAGTTCCTGAGTTTTAAAACCATGTATCCATATTCTTGAGAACTTCTATAAGACGTCTTATCTCTTGGACATCCAGACCTTCTAAATAAAAAGCAATTCAGCATATAAAATATATCTGATTCCGGCCATTATAGTAGATAATTATATCATCTAAATAAAGAATAAATAAAAGGGGTCCTAATATTGATCCTTAGGATACTCCACAAAAAGAATGAATATTTTTAACTATATTTTGCAAGATTGATAAACATTTTTATTTTTAAATGGTAATCAGCAAAAATTGATATCAAATAAGCACTTCCGTTTATAAGGTTTATAGTTTTATTAAAAGAGGGAAAAAAGGTACTGAATCAAAATATGCTTTCATAAGATCAATAAAGACAGCTCCAACCTAAGCATTCCGATTGACAATCTCCTTATGGATAAAATCTGTAAATGCTAGTAGTGCAATTGGCGTTGACCTATCATTTCTGAAACCATGCTGGTTTCACTTGTAACTTCAGATGCATCCACTTCATGTTATAACCTCATTGGCAAAATATTATCAATTTTTTTGTAAAATTGGACAAGTTGATATAGGTCGATAGGTTTTTATGTAAATCAATCCAGAAATTAAAAAATCCATCCCAGCGGAGTACTAGCGAGTTACACCTACGGGAGTGTTTCCCGATTAATGAAATTGAGAAAAGGTCGATAAGTATTCTAATCACTCTTTTTAACTTTGCCCTTATAAATAGGTGTTATCCTTGCCAATTTCAGTTGTGTTGGGAAATCACTTACAAGTAAGACATTTTAGAACTGCCAATAAACCGACTATTGATGCGCATTTCTTGAATACTACGAATGGAATCGATTTTAGAGTTGCTGAGCTTCTAATTTTAATGCGTTTAATTGCTGAAATTACTTCTTCATTAGTTACCTTTGTATGCGGGAGATCCTCTGCTTCTCTTCTATTTAAATCTTTAAACTTACCAATTTCACTGGAATAATCTACATCGTTCACAACAAAACTTTTCTGTAACAAACTGCCAAAGTCAGGATTAGACGTGTAGGATACCCTATTCTCTGTCAATGAGGCTATGCTACAATTTTGTATCACTTTGGTACCAGCCTGTCAACTTACTATAAACGGGCTATAAAGATTTTGAAGAAATATCATTATCAAAAGACGATTTAAAATGTTCATCCCACGTAGACTGCTTTTTTGTTCCATAGTTAATAGTAGGATAAAAAGTCCCGTGTCCAACTGTCTTCTCGATGCGTTACATTGTGGGTTAACTCGAAAATCTTAAAAGAAAGACAAAAAGTAAAGAGAGTTAAACTTAAACCAAATTAAGTTGATCCGTCTTAATAATAATAAAAATAAAATAACAATATATAGTTTGCCAAAAATCAGGAACAGCAAATCAGTAAAATAATTAAACACTTTTATATGTTTCTTTTAACATTTGACGTTATAAAATTGCTTGGTTTAAATATTAAAGCATTGTTGAGTGTAACCCGTAATAGCGGACATATCACATACAACGACACCCGGCGAGCGAAAGAGCGGCGAGTGCGTGAGATCTAGTAGACCTTGTTGTATCAACGTTATTACATATTTTGTAATGTTTTTGCATCTGTCTTCCACAAGGCGCCACTCCGTAACTCTTATTGATTTGTGGCTGCCAGAATACGAACGCTCAGAACATTAAATAAAGTCATACTCCTACTCCATCATAAAAAATTGAATTATATATGTTCAAAATTTATATCTTACATATAAGAGAACAAGGGTTAATTTATTGAAGAAAGTTCTTAAATTTTTATAGTTTACAAACGAGTAGGGCAAATCGTCAAAATCGTGTTCAATTTCCCATTGTATCACTTATAAGCGTTGTTGTAGTACAAACTGTAGCATGTTTTTTGTGCGTCATGTTATGGATTACCTAGAAAATCAGTTATACAATTTGAAAACTCTTGCATGTCGCTATAGCATGTAATTATTCTAAGCCTTGCTATATACTTTCCGTAGAGCCAAACCACATGCCCTAGTTCGGAAGACAGGAGAGAAACCCCTGTCACAAGAGTTTGTGTAATGGGACTGAACGGGTGATTCTGGGTTTGTCTGCACATTAAAATTATTTGTCTACTTTAAATGATGAGCTATTCGTTCTGAGTGAAACTATATATATATACATTAATTAAATGTGACCGTGGAAGGATAGATGGATTTGTGTCCCTTAAGATAGATATTCTGCAATAGATAGTTGTTTAAACTTACTGAGAAGTTTAACTAGTACAGGTACGTTAAAATAGTGCTTTGTGTGATATTATTATTTAATGTTTAACCTTGGTTTTACAGTAGACGACTATGACGCTGTTTTGATGATAAACTATGCTTTCTTTGATATATTTATCAGTATTCTTACTTTTAATATCAACATTCAAATTTAGATATTTAAATTTAACTTCAACTTTCTGTATATGCCTTCAATTTAATAAAATAGGAAACGCAATGCAGGAAAGACGAAGATTATTCTCTCCTTTTAAACTAGTTCATTAGCCAGCATCCAAGTTCCCTCACACAACACTATCTATGTCTTACAAAATGATAACGACGTTCCAATACATGTATTACCATCCCAAAGATCTTTTAAAATCAAGCTCAAATTTCCTTCTGTCAAAATCATACTACTTCGTTTATGAATTATTATATGACTAGCTATAATATTGTGTTTTAATTCAGTCTTATTAATTATGTATTTGTTCACTCAAATAGAGTATTGCTGATTGCTACCATTAAACATTGAGGTACTAGGATACAATAAATTTAAAATCATATTATAAAAGCATAAAACGAAATAAAAACACTAGAACGAACTTAAAATCAAAATCTTTCGTAGGCAAGTCCGTCGACTCCTATTTTCATATTATAACATCACCAATCATATAGTTGTAGGACAAAGTAAAAAATTATTTACTCAATCATGCAAAATTTAAAACCTAGAAAACCCTAAAAATGCCAGGGAATTTGGTTACCTAAAGTAAGTAGTAGCCTGTGTAATTTATTTAGATGTAACTCCCTCCCATTTATTATTTATGCTGTTGAAATGAAGGTTTATTTAGCATCAGCATGCATCATCACTTTCGGGTTAGAGTGCCGACACATAACGATAAGTTAAAAAGTGATACTTGTGCAGTTTTCAAAACTACTTCATATTATAGGCCCTGACACACGCACAAATGAGTGTTAACCCAACTACTGTATTCCGTTGACCTACACTTCGCATCGCTCTTCTCATGAACGTGTTCTGCGATAATGCCACTGTTTCTATTTCAATCTGTTTTGTTTCCCTCAAACGATGTTCCTGCTCAGTTGGGGTCACTTGCTTAACCACGTTAGTCTACATTTACTTGTTTTGTTTTTTAGTTTAATTTATTTTATAACTTCAATTTTACATA
Organism: Sweltsa coloradensis; assembly: GCA_024449915.1. Taxonomy (NCBI): domain Eukaryota; kingdom Metazoa; phylum Arthropoda; class Insecta; order Plecoptera; family Chloroperlidae; genus Sweltsa; species Sweltsa coloradensis. The sequence continues at coordinate 17,139 of JAMZAV010004687.1, read as the reverse complement.
TAGTACGAAAAAATGTTTTTCCATTTTATAATTATTATCATTGTTAAAGTCAGAGGCGTAAATAACAGGGGTGGGGGGGGGGAGGGCGAGGGTTACACAATTATTATTTGATATGAGGTTTTTACTGACATATCATAAATAAATTAAGATATTTTTATTATTATGCAATTTTTCATTCACATAAAACTTTTACAAAGTTTTTGTTAAACAAAAATCTCGTCATGATTCTTACATCACACTCTAAGAATCGAAAGATTTTCTGACGCTGTGTGCCCCTGACACGCATAAACTGAGAGGCCTCCTCTTCAGACCCCTAAGACGATGACACCGACGAATACGAGACTTTGTGAGGGGGCCCCCCCCCCCCCCCCGTGTACAGAATACACATGTAAACATATTGTAATAATAATATAATAATTTATTACCCTAGTTAAGTTTCGATAACGTCTGTTTCATTCAATACAGACTGACGATCGTTGCTTTGGATTTTACAATTGAATTAATTTTCAGCAATCAGTGAGCATGAAAAGGAGCCGCGTTCATGTCTCCCGTGCGAGGGGTAGAAGAAAGGTGGCAGCGGCAGAGGCTCCCAGTAGGCGCACGCTGTACTCTCCGATGCAACTATTCAAACGTGAGCTGTATTGGCAAGGTAGGTGCCACTTTGCAATAATAAGTGATACCATGGTTGTAAGAGCTCGGGCCAATTATATTCACGTTATCTTACCTAAAGTACTTCCCATCTTGGTTGGCACACCTGCTCAGCAAACATCGATCGCTCCATCTGGCTCTGCAATTGTTTCGAAAAGTCAATCCTTGGTTCATTATTATTTCATGCTTTGTGGATATTTTCTTCTTGATGCCAATGTCAATGTATGTGTACAGAGACAGTATCGCAGATGTTCTAGCCAACTTCTTTTTTATGATTGTGCAAAGTCTAGCAGTTACAGTAATATTAACTGCATTGATGCAACCAGACGCGATTCAAAGTCTCTTGGTTGATTATCCACCTACGCTCACACCAGAGCTCTTGGACAACGAAGCCCAGAAGAGCGAGTTTTTTGGAATACGTTCGTCTTGCTACAAAGTGATCAAGCGTATCCAAATACCGTGCATTATTTTATTTACTGCCGGAATCAGCTATGACTTCTTTTTCAATTTACTACCTGCCCGCCGAATGCCTATCAGGTAAGAACGGTAGATGTAAAATAATCTTTTGTTGAATCAATGGAGATTGACATCAATCCTTTTTGCGCTTGGTTGATTGGATGAGCGTAATGAGCGAAGCGAAGATTCTATTTCACTACACCGAAGAAAAAAATCCGGAATGTTTTTTTTCTTCTTCTTTCTGTTTGTATTTTTGTGTGTTTGTTAACACGATTCTTGCAAAACCGATACTCCAATAGGGCAATGCCAAGCTGGTTCGCCTCGTTTTTCCGCCAGGATCGCATGATCGAGCAGTGACCCACAGGACTCTTTACATTTTGGTTCCTGTGGAACTTACACATGGCGGTTAACAAGTTCGCCTCGATTTTCCGCTAGATTCGCATGATCGGGGAGTGACCACCGCCGCCAAGATGTTGTTTAATTCCTATTTTATCAACGTAAAGACAACAGTGGTCACTTCCCGATCGTTCTGCGCTCTGGTGGGAGATGAGTTTGACCATTGTCCTGTTGCGATGAAATTTTCTGGAGACCTTCGAAATCTTTGAACTTAGAACTGCCACGTTTTTGAGCGCAATTGAATTATTATTTATCTTGAAAATCGCAATTTTACGATTTTTTTTTTCGATTTTTAAGAAATTTATTTGACTTATAACTTCTACATGCTTTATTCGATTGTATTTATTTTTTCACAGAACCTTAATTTTATAAATTCATATATTCGTGTGAAATTTGAGCGCAATCAAAACATTACTTCTCATGACAATCGCAATTTTACGATTTTTTTGTCTTAAAAAAAATCTTTTATTTATAACACCTACATGCGTTATCCGATTGTACTGATTTTTTTCACAGAACAACAGAAAATCTGCATAACACATGGCAGCTCAATGCACCAATTACGCTCATCCAACAAAGCGCCTAAAAAGCGTTTGAGAAGCTTCCTAGTTTAGAGAAATGAGACAAATGTTTTTTGACAGTTTACATCCTCACATTACATTGCTTTCTTAAAACATAAACGGAAATAAAAGTCTTGTAGGCTAGTGCTAATCATAAGTATGTGTTGAAGTGTGTGTATGTTGATTAAGCAAGTTGGAGGTCTGTATCAACTATCACAAACCCTAATCTCCTCCTCCTTCTTATTCCAGAATATGGTACCCGTGGGATATGACATCTCCAGCATTTGAGATATCTCTATTCACGAGGATGATTGATATCATATTAACGTTTATAAATATAAGCACACTTACGTCGGCATTAATTGAATCAACGGTACTGATATGGTCGAATTTCAAAATCCTCAATTATAAACTTGAAAACATCCGAACTATTGCAAAAGATAGAATAAAGGCGAATGAACTGAAACAATCAAGTCGTTCTATCATAGACTCGTCTGTTAGAATTGATATTGACCACATCGAGAAATTTTATGAGTCTGACGTTGCATTGCAAGCTGAAGGTCAACCACTGAGACCACGACGTGAGACTCTTAATGTTAGAAGTGGGCCAATCAATGATCTTAACCTGTTAAGGCCACTTCGTGAAGGAGATTCCAACCTTCCGGAAGTACCAGGAGCTAAAAGGGGTAAATTACCTTCACAAATTGCTCATAATTCTTTTGGCAGATCAATCCACTTTTCCGGCGTCAAAAAAGAAAATACCAATGCAATCAAGAGGCATAAGAGAAAGGGCAGAAGGCCTGTGATCATTGTAGCAATTACTGGTAGAGAATTAGACAGAGAAATGACGGTTGTGTTACATGAAGCCATCGCGTTGCATACGTCATTGATCGAGTAAGTTTCAATTTGACAACACAAAATATCGTCGTTGTTGATAAAATTCTAACGTCTTTTTTAAAACTTTCCAGATCTCTTGACTTATATAAAAATTCTCTAGAAATAATGATGATGGCGTTGTTTTTTGCCAATACAATGACGTTGGGGGCAACTTATCTTCTACATCAGGTATGTTACGACAATAGATTTTCACTGTAGATATTAATTAGGGTTTCAGATGAAACGTAATGACCAAAAATAACAAGTTTTTTTTCGCAATTACCAATTTTCCGATTTTTGTTTACTATTTTTTAAGCTACAGCGTTATACAGTGTTACTACAGTGTTTAATTACAATTTAAAACTGTAAAGGGACTGATTGTTTCGTTGATTGATATGGCTGAGAACTGGAAATAATATTGCCTAAATAACTTATTTGAAACTCAATGATCACATTACAGCAAAATAAATTTTTATTACAATGAAGTATTATTTATTAATTGTACGTTTGCATTACTTTTTTTTATTTTACCTTCTTGTTTTACCCGCTATTCCCCCAAACATTGTGTCAGATTGTTGCCTTAACAAATCAATAAATAACTATTTGATCGAGAGTTATGTGAAATTGCATAATGCATACCGACATCGTATACTTTACATACACGTAATCAAGTGCAATGCAGCGTGAAAACAGGGCTCAATCCCTCGTTTAGCAATTGCCTTCGGTGTGTTACTATAGTTGTGTAAGATCTGGTTCTTTTGTACTACCTTAAATGACTGATATAGAATATCTTATAGCTAGACAATATACCGTTTAATAATGCATATGCCTCATAAAACAAAAATTTTAAAAATAATAAAAAATAATAATTATAATATCAATAATAATAATAATAACAATAATAATAATATATATATATTTTTTTTTTTTGAAGTAAATATTTTTTTGGGAAACAATATGAACATACATTTCTTCCCACTAAGCCAAATGGCTCATCAGTGGGGGCACATAATTATTAATGCTATTACATCTCATTCGTAGCGTAAGGCTTCACACAATGAAATCAAAATCAAAAACATTCAACTATTAATGAATATACTGTGCTTGCATAGGTAATCAATTTCAATACTTAAATACTAAAACCCTTTACAAAAGCATAGATTATACAAGAATTACTAATTATAAATTAATAATATCTTTACCTACCACACAGATTCATTACAACAACATTATATCTAGAAAATAGGACTGAAAATGACTTAAATTGAGATGAAGGAAGGTTTTTCAGGTAGTGCGATTTTACTCTATTTCTTTATTAATGAAATTTTGTCCAAGGATAAAATTTCAGCCCGGGAATGAATAAAAACTGTAGGTATAAGATTTAAAGTAAACAACGCTCACCATGTTTTTTCGGGCATTGGGAAAAACGAATTTTCCTTTATTATCAAGTCGCGTTCCCTTATTATGTAAATATGTTTTTTTATGTCATTATAAAATAATACTTTAAAACCAACCGAAAGTTAAAACATTGCTTTTAACGGCAGTATAAAACAATTCACAATAATAATAATAATAATAATAATAATAATAATAATAATAATAATAATATAATAATAATAATAATAATAATAAAAAAATAATAATACATAATAATAATAATAATAAAAATAATAATAATAATAATAATAATAATAATAATAATAATAATAACAATAATAACATTGTTGGGGTTACAAGCTAGTCACGCTCGAGATAATTTTTGCTGTTAAATTCTATTGCCGCTGAAATACAAGCATTCCATCTCAAATTTTGACTGCATCTTGATCTACTAGTGACGTACTACAAGTGACATGAAGGGGAAGTATTAGTTTTTATTATTTATACCATTATTTTTGTAGTTTATATATGATTGAATAGACCTAGGCTAAAAATTGTATTGAAACGTTGAATTTTGTTAATTTTTGACAGTTAGTGGCGGCATATATTCATTTGGAGGCATTTTTTGTAACTTCAGCAAGGTAATATATCTAAAATAGTATAAATTTAGCATTTTACGTAAGAAACCGTTAATTATTTTGCAGAATCGAGAAGATTGAAGTCTTCTAAATTCGCCAAATAAGAAAAGATTTGTCAAAACGAAAAGGCAAGGGGGTTTGAGAAGCGAAGACCTCATCACCCCTGAAATTGATGAATCATTGAGAAAAAGTGTTTTTATTCTTTTAAGTGCATTGACTTTATAAACAATAACAATAATAGGTGACTTTGACAGATAGTAGAATAATTTATCTAGAACAAGGAAATAGGGAATAACAGACGATGGATGTTTCTGTAATGGAATCATTACAGACCACCAAAGCTGGAAAAATGAGACAGCGCATCAAATGGACGAAGATATGAACATTTGTGTGATGCGTAGCTATTATAGGGAAACGTTATTAGAGACTGTGTTTAATAGGTTATCGACCAAGAGCTCCATAGGGAGTTTGTTCGTGAATATCCATTTTTAGAAGTAAGTGAACAGAGAATAGCTGACCAAAGAAGAATTATAGTTAAAAATAAAATGTTACCAGTAAACATATTAAATAGAATAAACGCGAAGTGAAGAACGAACTACAAAGCGCATCAAGATGATAACGGCAATACATCAGCAGAGGACAGCGAAGAAGAAGACCACTTCATACCAGAGCTACTAGAACTACCAGAAATACCGGTATTTGCCATACCTGCAAGAACTTTCAAATCTACCAGACAAAACCAGAACTTCCAGACCAACCGAACGTCCAGACCTATCAGAACGTCCAGACCAACCAGAACATCCAGATTTACCAGAACGTCCAGGCCTACCAGAACATCCAGACCTACCAGAACGCCCAGGCCTACCAGAACGTCCAGAACCACTAGAAATACCAAACCAACCAAGAAGATCAAGATACCCAGAACAACTAGACGATCAAACACAAGAGGTAGATATGCATAACGCAATAGAAAATACACCTGACATGATCAATCAAAAGAACATCCTAGTTTTAGCATTTAAACAGCCATGTCAGAGTTTGCGCACATACAACCAACAGAAGACCATACATCCCTAAACCCAAGCATTCAAAGGAATGAAGACAGCGGTACACATAATGAACCACATATTTATCAGATTACACACAAGACGAACTATCTTTTGGCAGACGTTCATGCGGCAATTTATTGTGCCGCTGTAGCAGTGGTTAGATATTTGGGTTTAAAAGGTTAAAATCTGCAACATCTTCAAAGACAAAACAGGAGAAAAAAAGTACGAAATGGGAAAAGCGACTAGTTGGGAGAATCTTTTTGAGCTTAGGAGAGATATCGGGTCGACGGGAACAATACCGAATGGGTAATCGATCTAAAAATGTGATAAGATACTGCCAAAATATATTGAAAGATTCAAAGTTCACGCAAAGCATGAAACATTTAAAACGAATTCATTCACGAATATTTGGATACACTTAAACAAAAAGTAAGTGCTCTAGCTAAGAGTTTAAAAAAGATAAAAAAAATGTAGTATTAGAAAGAACAAAACCGAATGTTCAAAGAAAAGGAAAAACAGTTTTACCAACAACTCTCTCGTCCCGAAGAAATCATAGGAAAAGGAACACCAACTAAGACAGAGATAGAAGAGTTTTGGACAGGAATATGGGGTAACCCGGTAGCACACAACCAGGATGCACAATGGATTCAAGATGAAATTTGCTAGGATAGCTATATTAATGAGTTTGTGATTCGAAGGTATAACTATTGATAATTAAAGTCGACAATCAGTGCTACACATACTGGAAAGCACCAGGTAATGATAATATTCAAAATTTGGTATAAGAAATTCAATACTACTCACAATCAAATTAGAAAATGTCTCAACGAGTTTATAAATGGAGTTAAAGAAATACCCGAATTCTTTACTGAAGGAGTAACCTTTCTAAAACCAAAGGACAATGACACGAAAACCCAAGTAAATATCGGCCAATTACATGTCTTCCAACTATATATAAAATATTGACTTCATGCATAACAAATAAAGTATATAATCATTGCGAAGAACACAATATCATGGCCGAGGAACAAAAGGATGCTGTAAGAACTCACAGGGATGTAAAGAACAACTTATTATTGACTCTACTGTAATGAATCAGGCACACAATAAAAAAAGGAATATTCACGTAAACTACTTTGGGACTACAAGAAAGCCTTTGACTCCCCACCACACACAGGGCTTATTCAGTTTTTAAAAATATATAAAATCAACCCAGTAATTGTTAACTTTTTAAAAAACAGTAATGGAGACATGGAGAACAACACAAAACTAAATATGAAAAAACCCGCAGATAACTACCGATCCAATACAAATAAACGTGGCATTTTCCAAGGTGACTCATTTAAATGCATTATGGTTTTTCCTGTCATTAAACCCACTGTCCATATGCTTTAAAGAATCGACATACGGATTTAAATTAAGGACAATAATGTGGTATGTCACACAATTTCCCCCTATTCTACATGGATGACCTAAAGTTGTATGCATCAAATTTTGCTCAACTAAACATCTAGTCAATACAACATTAGAATTTAGTCAAGATATCTGCATGGAGTTTTTGGGGTAGACAAATGTAAGACGCTACATATCGAAAAGGGTAAGGTTACACAAGCAGAAGAGTTCCAGCTAGATGATGGAAATAGGATTGGAATAATGGACGATAACGATGTATACAAATATTTAGGATTCTCACAAGCTGCCAGAATTGAACATAAAGTTATGAAAGCAAAATTGATAGATTACATACAAGAAACGACTAAAGTCTATCCTCAAGACGCAACAAAAAGGTAAAAACAAGATCACAGCAATAAATACATATGCTGTACCAGTACTGACATATTCAATCGGAATCATTAAATGGACGCAGACAGACATCCACGCGTTGGAAATATTAACTCGTACTACACTTACCAAACACAGAATTCATCATCCTAAATCAGCAATAGAGAGATTGACACTTCCAAGAGAAAAAGGAGGACGGGCCTAATTGATCTGAACAACTTTTATTATAAACAAATAGACATTTTAAAAAAAATACTTTTTTACAAAGAGCAACCAAACAACACTGCATAGGGCTGTGGTGCTAGCTGACAAATCATTAACTCCACTCCCAAACTAGCAAACGAAAATGTCAATCTACAAGGGAAAATCATAACTGACGCTTCAAAAGAGTTGTCTCTCAGAAAAAACCTACACCCAAAAGACATTATGATGAACTACACAAAGGTCACGTAGATATTAAAAACATCAAATAGGTGGTTAAACAACGGGGAACTATTTGGAGAAACAGAAGGTTTTATGATGGCTATTCAAGACAGAGTGATTGCGACGAACAATTTAAAAAATACATAATACAGATGCGACAGTAAACGATCAATGTAGAAAATGTAGTGCAAAGGGGGAAACAATCGAACACATCATATCCGGGTGCAAGTCACTATTTTCAAACAGATTACCTCTTTCAGACATAACCAAGTAGCTAACATTATTCATCAAAAACTAGCAATCAAGTACAACCTCATTGACACACACACACCCTTTCTACAAATACAAACCAGAGGGAAAATACTAGATAGTAAAGATTACAATTATATTACGACCGCACAGTTATAAAAAGACCAACGATACATCACAACAGACCGGATTTAATTTAAAAATTGACAAGAAAAACAAGAAACTACCCTTATCGACGTTGCTATCCCAATGTGCCATAACGTCGAGACCACGTGGAAAAAAAAATGACAAGTATAGTGAACTTGCAAAATTTAAATCAAGAAAAATTTGGAAACAGAAAAAGGTAAATACAATCCCATTCATTATATCACCAACGGCATCATACCGAAGAAGCTACATGAAAGCATTAAACAACTAGATCTTCAACCCAATGTATCATCGAGACTCAAAAGGCAGTAATACTCAACACGTGTAGAATAGTTCGTAAATTTCTAAAAAATAAGAATGATACTTCGAGATTTCGAGACAGCTTCCATCCTGACACGGTTTTCGTGGTTTCCCATAGTCCGAAGAGCAAATCTAGGATGGGGGACGAGAAATCGGCCACGACCGTACACAGCAGAAAGAAAACATCATCTACAAACAAATTACAATTATAAATGACTTATTTTAGTTTAGAGTTAAGACAAAAGTAATAATGTATGTAAAAGGTACACATGGAAGTACTTGACGTAAGTCCGTAAACATGTTAGCTCCGGTTTTTAACCGAGTTTGTATGAAATAATCCAAAAAAATAATAATAATAATTTAATAATAATAATAATAATAATAATAATAATAATAATAATAATAATAATAATAATAATAATACAATTAAAAAAATTATAATAATAATTGAGGCATACTTTTATTACAACTGCTATCATTTACTTATAATGTCCTCAAAGCGGGCTTATGCTTGAAAACCTTATTGAGCGAGCGAAGCGAGCGTCTCACACCTGACTTTTATGGCTCGAATGTCTGTTTTTTTTTGTTTTGTTTTTTTCTGTTACTGCTTCGATACAGGTCGCACCGTTTCTCTGATCGACCTGAAATTTGCACACATGTACATACCACCTAGGCGGGTTGCTGTATAGTTTGTGGCAAAATCGTTTAAAAAGTTAAAAAGTTACATAAAGTAATCGAAAGTTTTTTTTTCAAACTAAACGGCGACAAAATCTGGGTGGCCAATCATTTAGAATGTCCGTCCGATCAAGATGTGTTTTTTTATTTTGATCCGATAAGTAGTGTAGATGGAAATTACATTATAACAAAGTCCCGTTACCATGGCAACGGAAAGTCGCACAGCTTTTTTGGCTCATGATAGCGGTCAAACGGAGGCTCGGATCGAGTTGAAATTTTGACCATCCGCAAGTTTCGTTCCCGATTGAATGCCATTAGTTTTGTGGCATAATCGTTCAAAAAGTTATAAAGTTACAATTAAAGTTAACCTAAAGTTTTTTTAAAAAACTAAACGGCGACAAAATCTGAGGTAGCTAAATCATTTAGAATGTCCGTCCGGTCACGAATATGTTAATTTTATTTTGATCCGATAAGTAGTGTAGATAGAGTTTACATTTTAACAAAAGTAACGTTACCATGGCAACGAAAAGTCGCACAAGAATTCTGGTCACTATGTACTGCCACCTAGAGAAAACCAAGAGTAAAATAGTTTTCCCAAAGAAATGATCAAGGTCCTCTAGATGGCGGTGGATTTTATCCATTCTCTCCTATTTTACATATTTTCAGCTAAATCGGTCAAGACCTTAAAGACTTATTGGTATGTAACATTATGGGAATGTCGTACTCGGGTCGTGTTGCACGTACCGGTGCTCGCTCAACAACGCGTCCAACTGAGCGTTTTCCTATATTCATACTACCCAACTCATGGGAGATGAGAAGTGATTGGATTTTGCCATGTGTTCTTTCAATAATGACAGCTACATTGCAGTCTTCTGTTCGATTAGTATCATGTATGTCAACAGTCACAACAAATAGCAGTTTAATGAAGGTGTGTCTTATGTCTCGGTAGCTCAATTGGCAGAGCTATGGCGCGTTAAGCCAGAGGTTCTGGGTTCGATCCCCATTCGGGGCATACTTTTATTACAACTGCTATCATTACTAATAATGTCCTCAAAGCGGGCTAATGCTTAAAAATCGTATATTCATACTACCCAACTCATGGGAGATGAGAAGTGATAGGATTTTTTCATGTGATCTTTCAGTAATGACAGGTGCATTGCAGTCTTCTGTTCGATTATTATCATGGATGTCAACAGTCACAACAAATTTAATAGCAGTTTAATGAAGGTGTGTCTTATGTCTCGGTAGCTCAATTGGCAGAGCTATGGCGCGTTAAGCCAGAGGTTCTGGGTTCGATCCCTAGTCGGGGAATACTTTTAGTATAACTGCTATCAATGACTAATAATGTCCTTAATGCGGGCTCATGCTTAAAAACCTTATATTCATACTACCCAACTCATGGGAGATGAGCAGTGATTGGATTTTTCCATGTGGTCTTTCAGTAATGGCAGCTACATTGCAGTCTTCTGTTATATTATTATCATATATGTCAACAGTCGCAACACATAGCAGTTTCATGAAGATTTGTCTTAATTATGTCTCGGTAGCTCAATTGGCAGAGCTATGGCGCGTTAAGCCAGAGGTTCTAGGTTCGATCCCCAATCGGGGCATACTTTATTACAACTGCTATCATTAACTAATAATGTCTTCAAAGCGGGCTAATGCTTAAAAAACCTTATATTCATACTACCCAACTCATGGGAGATGAGAAGTGATAGGATTTTTTCATGTGATCTTTCAGTAATGACAGCTACATTGCAGTCTTCTGTTCTATTATTATCATGAATGTCAACAGTCGCAACACATAGCAGTTTCATGAAGATTTGTCTTATGTCTCGGTAGCTCAATTGGCAGAGATATGGCGCGTTAAGCCAGAGGTTCTAAGTTCGATCCCCAGTCGGGGCAAACTTTTATTACAACTGCTATCATTTACTAATAACGTCCTCAAATCGGGCATATGCTTATAAACCTTATTTTATAATAATTAGTAATAATAAACACAATTATTTGGTCGGACATTTCGCGCGTCGAATCTGCTTTTATTGCTTGTGACTTTACAGCCCTACTGTGTGGGCTATCCTCAGAAAAAAGAAATAACATTTAAAAAATATTTAATAAGGTTGACAAGCTTCACATAGAAAACAAAATAACAACACAAACAAACAGTTACCATGACCCGGCCCCGCCTTCTATAAAATTGCATATTTAAAAAAAATGCAATCTTTGTCTCTGTGGTATGAATAACTGATGCTTCCCCTTTGTGATAGCCATGTCTTCTACCTCTGTGTCGGTCACTATGTCTAGTAGCACGTCCGTGATTTCTAGCTCCTCACCGCATGTTCCCTCTAGTTCGTCCACCACGTCCCTTACTAAGTCCCGTTGTACTTCTTTATTCTCTTACCCATTAGTTCTTCCACTTTTAAACTTAATAGGTTTTTACATTTCATTTGATACTAATTTCAGAACATTTTCAAAATCGTCCCATCCTATCGAATTTGCTCGCTCTATATACGGTTAATCCAGACAGAACTGTCAATATGGTCTACGGTGCCAGGAGTTTGTAAACCCTTCAATGTTTTTGGAGAAGGATTCTCTAGAGGAAATGTAGAGTTGCTATGGTTGACAATTGTCCGAGTTCCTCGAGGTAAGTGGTGCGACCTTCGTTTCCGTCGAGAGGGAGATAGTTCTGATGGAAGCACATTCTGATTAGCATTAAAGGAATCATGGTGAAAATAATTAATACCTTTGACACAGCTAGACAGAGACTGTATTTTTCGGTGTTCCATTCGATTCTTCTTTGGTAAGGCCCTATTTAAGTTTGGTCTAGAGGTTGTTGTTAAATCAGTCAACTGATAACAAGGAGAATACTCCATCACTAACCGAAGAGGCGATGAAAACCACGTGTTATCAGTAGGTACAGAACATAGATGTGGAATTTTATTCATTCTCGCGATTGCTTTATACGTTCCTTTTCTTTTGGGTTTTGTATTTTCGGCTCGATTACTACAGAAATTGTGGTAACAGTATCTGCCGGTGAAAATTTATCTATCGATTTAGTTCGTCCTAAGGTAGTGACTTATGAATATAACTTATCATTGCGTTTTGACCCGACAGAAAAAAAATTTCCTTGACTCTTTACAGCGTTTTGGGGAATTTAAAATTATGCACTTTTTACTTGGCGGTTAAATACATTGATGCTTTAAACTTATGTTTCCCGACCTTTTAAGTTTCTTTGGGAATCCCAGTATTTTTTATTTAAATGGACCCTTTTCCTTATTTTTTAACCAAAATTAAACCGGGGTTTTTTTTATTGATGTGATAAAAAATAATAATAAAAATAATAATAATAATAATAATAAGAATAGTAAAAATAGTAATAAAAAAAATAATAATAATAAAAAATAAAAATAATAATAATAATGAATAACCAAGAGCTAACATTATTCATAAAAAAACACAATCAAGTACATAGTTGGGTCAAAATCTGGTTCCGTGACCATTTTTGCAAGGATGGTTTAAACATTGTTTTAAACTACTATGGACCATTTAGAAAAAAATAACCCCCTGCCCCTTTCCCCAAAAACCCCGGGCAATTTTTTTACTACGGGCCAAAATCCAATATGGTTTGCCGGCACCCCTTAAAAAAATACCCTTTTAACCAGAGAAAGTAGAATCATGTACAAATAATTTTTCCGTTAAACTGACCAAAAGGTTCCGATCTGATTATTTGACGCTACACGCTTTTAAACCAAAATAAAAGAGGGCCCCCGCCGCCCGGAAAATTAAGTTTTAAAACCAGAGCAAGTAGAATCATAAAAATCACTTTTTCCCGTGTAACAGAATACGAGGATTCCGAATCTGACATTATTTTGACTTTTATTACTAAAAACTAAAAAAATTTCCGCCTTCCGGTGTACCCAAAGTGCCGTGGATGGTTCGTACGAAAACAATCGGTATGGGGTGGCTACTGACTTCGGGGCGATGCTGACACTCCCCTTCTGATCAGGTCGCCTTTCTTCACTGATTTACTCATCTATTCGGGCACCCCCTACCCAACATGGATGGGACAGTGGTAATGACCATGAAAAACGCAGCAAAATGAAGTCGGGGCTGCTCTCCTCCTCCAAATAAAAAACAGCTGCTGGTCACTCCAGAAATTGAAAAATGTGGCCCGGTCCGAGGGGCTCATAACGCCGGCCCCAAAAACTACACAAGAAGAACACGGGGAATGGGGCCCAAAGGGATGCGAAAGATGAGCAATGGTGCAGGATCTGGCGCATGCTTGCACGATTTTCGACTCCTGCCCATTCAAAAAGCTTCCCCCACCCTCCGCCCTACGTCCGCCAGCCTCCTCTGTGAGCTTGTTGCAGTTTTAAAAATCGGCCTATGCTGCTGAGGGGAAAAAGTTAACCAATTCTTGCAAGATCGAGTGTTCAGTAAAAAACCCTCCCCCATCAGCTGTCCCTTTGGGCAAGCGGAAAACTTTTTCCCAAAGATCCCAGAAACGGACAAGCATGGGGTGAAAACTTAAATGAGGCGCTGAATGGAGCGGGGCGCTTTCTCAAGTCAGTTATTTCGACCCTGGTTGATGTCATTTAAAAAACCCCCTCGTGGAAAAAAACCCCCGCCAATGTGGAACAGGGGACGAAAAGGCCCAAAACAAAAAGGCAAAAAAGGAAAAACACAAAAAACAAATATTCAAACTCTTTTATTTAATGGGGGCCTTTAACCCTTACAAAGGGGTAGTTGGAGTTCAACTATCCAAAAAACCACTGACAAAAAATGGCGCCCCAACTTTGCGGATTACCAAAAAAATGTCATCCTCACCCTTTCCCGGGCCATGATGCTGCACGTATCATCTGTGTAAAATGCCCCTTACGACCACCATACTAAACTAAAGATAAAAAACGAGCCCTGGGGGTACATTTTAATGTTATATTCCCAAAACGTAATGAAATTGACGACCCTTTCCCTTCAGCCCAAACTTCAAAAAAGCTGCTGTGTAGCGACGGGAACAAAGGCGGCTGCAAAAACATATGCCCCATCTACAGACCTTTCAGAGAGGGTTATAAATGATTTGTCTATACTCTGTTTGGGTTCCCCACTGGGACCAATTTGTCAACCAAAAACTAAAAAAAACTACAGCTTTGACCAGTCTGAGCTGACACTATTATCTTTTCGATTTTTCCCCTCTGCGGATCCGGTTACAAATGGCCCCGTTTTTCTTGACACTGCCGATACTGTGCTATTCCTGCGCATCTCTCGCGGCAGCTAACGAATGCCTGCACAAGAGGAGGGAGACAAATTTTTTGTCGTGTCCTGGTAAATGAGGATGGCGATTTGTATTTGTGCAGCTCACTCATGAAGGCTGGATGCCAAATTCCGGATTCTATGGAAAGGGTAAAAATCTGTGTTTGACCGGATAGCAAAGAGTCCTGTGGCCCGACAACAATCTCGAGGGGGCGGAAAAACCCTTTACCTTCGAGGAGGTACTAGAGAAGCTCTTCCGTTCACACACATTCATATATGGCGACATAAAGGTATTACCATGCAGAAGCCCGTTCAGTAAAATGGGGAAAAACCCGAAGACAAAATCATTCATCCTTCTCCCTCCCAAAGCAATGCCACGACAACACTGCCCCGTGCAAATTTCTTGGCGTATCTTTACGCCCCCCTCCAAAAAGGACCCCCTCGCCAATCGGCATGGTTGGGGGCGGTGGGTGGTCGTTGTCGCCCCTGTCCGCCACACGCGACCTGCTCCCCCCCGGCACATCTACCTCACTAGGGTTAGTTTAAAAAAAGCGAGGATGATGACAGCAACCAGGGGAGATACTTTACTGAAAAAAAAGGTATTCCGTGGAAACGGGGGGGGGGAATTCCATTTAAAATGGGCGGATCCTCCGATTCGCAATCATAACTCTCGGGGGGGGGGGGGGGGGGGGCACATTTAAGTCAAGACGTGTTACAGTGGTAAAAAAAACGTAATTTTTAAAGAAGTCTAATTTGTGACTTCTTAAAACCCGTTTTTATTTACGTTATGGTGTCATTTGTGAAGAAAAGTTACTAAAATACCGTCTTTTTGTAAAAAATGGGACTTAAACCTTGTGGAGGTAGTTTCTTAAAAACAAAAGTAAACTTTGGCTACACCGGAGGCGGCCATTTTTTATGTTTTAGTCAATAAAGTCAAAAAATGTCAGATTTGAATCCTCGTATTCTGTTTACACGAAAAAGTTATTTTTTCTAGATTCTACTTGCTCTGGGTTTAAAAATTTAATTTTCCGGCGGCGGCCATCTTGTATTTCTGGTTCAAAAAGGCGTCGTAGCTCCCAACTAATGTCAATTCGAATCCTTGTGGTCAGTTTAAACGGGGAAAATGTATTTGTACATGATTCTACTTGCTCTGGTTCAAAATGTATTTTTTCAAGAGGTGCCCCCCCAGCCATATTGGATTTTGGCCTGTAGTAAAAAATTGCCGGAATTTTTTTGGGGGGGACATGGGGGGTTATTTTTTTTTTAAATGGTCCATAGTGTCAATCAAACGTCAAACCATCCTTGCGAAAAAATGTCACGGAAACCAGATTTTGACCCCTAACAACCTCATTGACACACACACACCTTACTACAAAAAACAACAAGAAAGTACTAATAGTAAGATTCAAATTATTTACGACGCACAGTTTTTAAAAAGACCAAACGATACTCACAACAGACCGGATTTAAAATTTACAAAAGAAACAAAAAACTACCCGTATCGACGTTTTCTATCCCAATGTGCCATAACTCAGACCCGTGGAAGAAAAAAATTGACAAGTATAGTGACTTCAATTGAGATCAGAAGATGTGGGAAAAAGAAAAAAGGGAAAAACAAACCCATTCTTAAAATCAGCCAACGGGACATACCGAAGAAGCTACATGAAAGCATTAAACAAAAGATCTTCAAACCCCAAATTATACATCGAGACTCAAAAGGGAGTAATACTCAACACGTGTAAATTTCGTAATTTCTAAAATAAGAAAGATACTTTGAGATTCCGAGACAGCTTCCACCGACATGGTTTTCGTGGTTTCCCCTGCCGAAGAGCAAATGCTAGGGTGGCGCGAGATCGGGCCCCCCCGTACCACAAAAGAAACATCATCTACAAACATATTCAATTTATAAAAAGACTATTTTTGTTAGAGTTAAGCAAAAGTAAAAATGTTGTAATAGTACACATGGAAGTCTTGACGTAACCCTCAAAAATGTTAGCTCCGGGTTTTTTAAACCCGGTTTGTATGAAAAAAATCCAATAAAATAAAATAATAATAATAATAATTAAAATAAAAATAAAAATTATAATAAAAAAAAAATTATAATAATATATAATAATAAAAATAAAATAATAAAAATAATAATAAAATTCAATTTTATTTAAAATATTATTTCAAAAACAATCCGATTAAAACAATAAAACCAATCTAATTACAATAAACATGATTAAAATCCTTGAGGGTTCTGGACAAGTTTTATATAGTTAACTAAGATGGTGGGGCCGAAAAAAAGTATTTCCGGGTTCCCTTTCCGGG
>JAMZAV010004686.1:0-74738 GCA_024449915.1 Sweltsa coloradensis | reverse complement strand
TTTTGTTTTAGTATATTGGTATATTTGTATTAAGGAAACGTCAAACCGATAGGTCATAATATGCAATCACTCTCTTGCCTAAGGGAATATGGGGAGGGGGCCCATGCTGGTCAGAACCAGCCACGGGTAAAGGGAAGGAAAGGGGGGTTCTCACGTCACGGTCGTCATTGTCTTTGTCATCGTACGTGGTGTCATTGTCGTCATCGTCGTCGAAGGGGTCTAAAGGGAAGGGGTAAGGTCCCCGACGACGATTGCCAGAGCTCGCCTCTAGATTCAGGGAGTAATATACTACCCTTCTCACTAGGTTATGTTGTGAGGTGGACTTTTTTCTTAAATCGCTTTTAAGATTAGCTGAGCCGTGCTATGGGCCAATTCTACCCCGGGCCCAGACGGGGGACAATTAAAGACGGATAGCAAGTAGAGTGATGTTTGTGTAGGAGCACTACTCTCTAAAAACTACGATAAAAGTATAATTTTGTTATGTAAAACCATATTTCCAGCACAAGGGAATGCAGAAAAGGTGTGTTATTTGACCATTAAATCACTTGGATTTAGTTTGTTTGTATTTCAGGGCGCGTCAACCGTTAGGTCATCATGCGCCACTATAGCCGCGATTCTGGATTAATTTACATATGATAAAATGTAGGCCTAGTTAGTTGAGTTACATAAAATTATATATGTTAACAGTTCAATTGCCGTTTCACGTTGGGGTTTCTAACTATTTCAATTAAGCCTTTATCTAAATCGTTTCATTACGAGGCTGATAAAAAATTGCGCTATATCCCCCAATTAAAATCTTATTTGTTCTTTAGACAAAGACAATACCCGAGCTTATAAATCAGTAGCTTTACTCTCATTTAGGACGACGACAACGTGAGAAACTAGGGCGCTTCAACCGGTTAGGTCATATTGCGCCGCCTGTGTTTATGACAATTGACTTGATGAGTTAATGGTGTGTTTGATTATAATTATTATTATTATTATTATAATTATTATTATTATTAATTATTCTTATTATATTATTATTATTTTTATTATTATTATTATTATATTATTATTATTATTATTTTATTGGATGTATTAATACAAACTCGGTCAAAAACGGAGCTAACATGTTGTACGGACTTAGTCAAGTACTTCCATGTGTATCTATATTACATACCTACATTATTCCTTTGTCTTAACTCTAACTAAAATAAGTCATTTATAATATAGTTTGTAGATGATGTTTTCTTTCTGCTGTGTACGGTCGTGGCCGATTTCTCGTCGCCATCCTAGCATTTGCTCTTCGGACTATGGGAAACCACGTAAACCATGTCAGGATGGAAGCTGTCTCGGAATCTCGAAGTATCATTCTTAGTTTAGAAATTTACGAACTATTCTACACGTGTTGAGTATTATTATTATTGTATTTGTCATCGTACGTGGTGTCATTGTCGTCATCGTCGTCGAGGGGTCTAAAGGGAAGGGGTAAGGTCCCCGACGACGATTGCCAGAGCTCGCCTCTAGATTCAGGGAGTAATATACTACCCTTCTCACTAGGTTATGTTTGTGAGGTGGACTTTTTCTCTTATTATACCTATTATTATTATTATTATTATTATTATTATTATTATTATTATTATTATTACTATTATGATTATGATTATTATTATGATGATGTTTATTATTATTATTATTTAAGAATTTTCTAAGTGTACAAGTAACAAAAGAAAAAATGATGACGAAAGTAATAGCAAAACAAAAGTTATGTATGGGAATGAAATTAAAGTAATTAAAGAAATGTGTATGAAGTTAACGAAAGTTTGTTAAATAGATTACTTTGGATGAGAAATTTGGAAAGTTTGTCGCCGTTATCATATGATAGAAGTTCTTCATATGATTGGGAGAGATCAAATTGCATGCGCAAGGCATCATATTGGTACATTCTGCTAGCATATGATGTACGGTTAAAGGTACATCACATGTGTCACATATGGGAATAACCTTTTCTCTGGTTAAGAGATATCCGTGTGTTAGGCGTGTGTGCCCTATACGAAGTCTAGACAATACCACCTCTTCTCTACGTGAGAGTCGAGACGTAGGTGGACGAATTTTGTTAGTCAATGTGGGCATCACACTACGCAATTTGTTATTTTGCAACACATCCCAAGATGCTTGTCGCAAATCCAACAATCTTTGCTTGAATCCACTCTTGACATCTGGAACGGGAACTAAATTGAAATCAACGTCGCGACGCTGGGAAGCTTCCTTAGCAGCCCTATCAGCGTGTTCATTTCCCTCTATGCCCACGTGTCCAGGTATCCAGCAAAACTCTATTAAATAACCTTTAGAGGTTAGTTTTTCTAAATAGAATTGGATGTCTTGTACCAAATGATGACTTGAATACATGAGTTCTAGAGCATAAAGTGAACTTAAACTATCTGAACACAAAAGGTATTCTCCACAACGACAACGTAGAATGTATTTAAGAGCTTCACGGATGGCAAATAACTCTGCAGTGAAAACTGAACACACGTCGCTTAGCCTGAAACGTTCAGTTAAGGTGGAGCAATAAAAAGCACTTTCACCCTTGTTGTCAATTTTGGAGCCATCTGTGAATACCAAAGTAAACCTTTGATGTTCATGGCAAATCTCTCTAAAGTTAATTTTGAATACACTATCGCAAGTAGAGTTTTTATCAAAACGACAATGGTCAAATATAATAATCGGCTCTGGTGTAACCAGGGCGGGTTATTGCTAAATACAAAATTAAAAACTTTTAACAGATGAAATTTTATAAGATTAAACAAAAGTTTTACATCTTATCCCGTTGGAAGAGATGCCTTGGGTTTGTTTATTAAGTGTCCTACATATGTCGTGTTAAAATATTCCGATTTGCTGATGGTTAGGCATAGCTTTAATTTTCATTACATACGTCCCATCAAGAGTTTCTCCGTTCTGCCAAGGAGGACACACCTGACTCGGCATAACAAGCTGACTACCGGGCTTGTTCGAAATGCACCAAGAGGCAATACGATACCCAAAAGGTGGCAGTGTCCTAGAAGTTTAAGGGTGGGGTGGTACTTGCTGAGAGTATACGAACATCCATAGTCCGTTCTTGGAGAAAACTAGAAGATCCGAGATTCTTAACATGCAAGTCCTATCGCACCCCACGATGTATTTACTGAGATACTTTCAATAAGTTGGAGAAATTTCAACATGCATTTTTTGCGTACGCAACAACGTGGTCTTTCAATTTAGCTTTTTGTCAACCCATGCCGAGAAGACGCTTTGTTTTGATAGAAGTTTCTACATTGTAAACGATAGTTGTGGGTCATTTTTGTGATTCCTTGAAGACGGCAGTGAATGCACTGAGTTTTTTCGGAAGAATCGTGTCCCCCGCTTTCGAGCCCATTCACTTATATTGTTCAATCCCATTTGGCACGTGTCTTTGAGGCTCTAATAAATTTATTGATCTGAAGAAGATTACACCAGAGGTCAGCTACAAATAGGCACGACATTAGGCTCTTTGGGATACAATCCAAACAACTGTTTTTCCAATAGCACCGTGATACCGACAAGACCCGAGCCTTGTGGTACACTTTTTCCAGTGAGACGAGTCGGACAGTACATTGTTAACCCGTTACTTTTGAATATTCTATCTTTTATAAGTTTTCTAAGATTTTGGCATGTGCCCTCTAAAACCCTCTCGTGAATCGTTGAGTATATTATACCTCCATGTTGTGTCGTATGCTTTTTCAGTCAATAAGCCACCAACGACATGTTTTTTGCAACAAACCCTTCTTGAATAGCGTCGCTAATCGAAACCAGTGGTCGATGGTGCAACGCGTTGACGAAATCCACATTAGACGTTTGCCAATAAAACCGCGTCTCAGCATCCACATTAGTCGTTTGTTGACATCTTTCGAACAATTGCAAAAGCAACTTGTCAGAGAAATAGGCGATAGAAGTCGGCATCGAACTTATCTTTGTGGGTTTAGAAGTGGAATTAAATGCACTACGCCAACTATCTGAAAATATGTCGACAACCACAAAATATTAAAAATAAAATAATAACCTTCATAATGAGGGATCAGTCAGGTGGCCAAACAGTCGTTGTGCATTTTGTCCTCTCCACAGATGTGCGACGTGAATGATCTTTAACGCCATAACGAAGTTTCCCTAACGAAACGCTTTATTGTATGCTCAGCATTTTCATATGAAAAATAAGTTTTCGAGCTTCTGTTACCTACTTGTGTACTAGAAATTCTGCATCATATCGTGCATTGCTGCTTACTGATGCAAAATGTGTACCCAGTACTGAAGCCACATCTTGCATAGGATAGTAACCAATTGTCCACCCCCCACCACCACACACCACACACCCACCGGTCACACACATTCTTAATAGCTTTATGGTGTTTACCTGACGTCCACTAATTGATTTAATCCTTTTCCACACCATCGGGAAGAGGAGCTGTAATTTTATAGAAGAACATACTCTTGCCATGACTACCTCTTACATGTTTTGATAATTCGTCTCTTTCGCTCTTCGTGGCTTGAAATTGATTAAATTTACAATGTAGGCAAATGTAATTTAAAATATTTTTAATGCTGCTAAATCTTATGCTTGTGGCCAATGCACAATATTTGTTCCCACCCAGGGGACGACATGAACAGACAGTTTTTACACTCACTAGTCAGTGGTGGGTACTGGCATATGCTGCATCAAGCAAGCATTTTACTTACATTATTGACAAGCACGTTGGGGTCCACGAGAACTAGTAAAGTCCACCTTGGAGCAAAGAGACTTCACTAATTTTCCTGGAACTTTCACCAATCAGCTTGCGCCAGTCTCCATCCCTGACCTGGATTGTGTGGCCTTTTGTAGTTTAATACATTCACCTAATTGGACAATGATCACTCCATGTAAATCACAAGCACATTTAGCTCGAGTCAGCATAGCAATGGTGTACACATGACTAAATCTATGGCTGAAAAAGTGCCATAAGTGATGTTAAATGATCATCTGCCGTGTTCAAACAATGAAACATCATTGTGTTGTAGAAAATCTGCGTACAACACAACCCGTTGATCAGAAACTACTGATCCCCAGTCAGTATGGTGAGCGTAAAATCACCACCCTAAGATTACGGTCCTGTAGTTGATCCGACAATGCCTCCAGATCTCGTCTGCTTATGATTAATGTAGGTGAATGTAAATTCCATAATGTGGTTACATTTGGAATGTAAGCTGTACGGCGACGGCCTGAAGGCGAGTTGTCAATGGAATTTGAGTGGCATAACACAAGTCATGCACCAGATTGCAACACCTCTCTGTGCACGTTCACCTCCCGTATAATCCTTACGGTAGATTGTATAAACCCTTAACGGTAGGGTTATCAGTTGGTTTGAAAAAAGTTCTTGTAAAATAAGATCAAGGGTTGTGTGTTTTTTAAGAGTAGCTGTAACTCTTCTAGATTTGCATAGAATCTTCTACATTCCACGTTATTAGTGTAGCCTTTAAGTTTTAGATGTTCTATGTATCTTATATACATCTGTTTTTATTTTTTTAATTTTACTTTGGGTTTTTTAAATATCAAAAGTGATTTCCATCCATCAGCCGATCCATCCGAACATGGCATCAGTAGTGACGACGTTGATTGGCTGTTTTTAGGATTGGGAATCTTTAAAATCCTCTTACTGGTTGACCACACTAAAACCTCTAATGGATTCTGTGTTTTTGACTTTTTTAGTG
The DNA here is from genome assembly GCA_024449915.1 of Sweltsa coloradensis. NCBI lineage: Eukaryota > Metazoa > Arthropoda > Insecta > Plecoptera > Chloroperlidae > Sweltsa > Sweltsa coloradensis. The sequence continues at coordinate 68,999 of JAMZAV010004686.1, read as the reverse complement.
ATTTAGGTAAATTTACTGGGGGCAACTTGACATCACATGTGCTGTTGACGTCTTGCTGTTGATTAAATTTACCTAATTTTCCACTCGGAATTTAGATACGAGTCAGGGAAATTAACTCTTGTAAGAGTTTTTTCTGCTCGCTGTTTGTTGCTTGGCTGTTTCTTTAATTTGATCTTGTAGTGATTTTTTTGTATCACAAGCATGCTTTAATAGTTTCATTTTAGCTTTGCGGTTCCCCTGAATCATGGTGATGTCTTCAACATGGCTGGTAGCCGCATCAGCTTGGGCATTTATAGGTTTTGGTTAGAGATGTTCTGTGTTTGTTTCCTTATTTGTTGGCAATTTGCTCTACTATTTGATGTTACACAGCTTGCGCAAAATGATACTGGAAGATAGATGGTGGTTAAGTTGTCTATACCTTTCCATGCTCATGAACATTACGTTTGTCAACGCCATTATCTCACATATCTTCTTCTCTTCGTCCATCTAGGACAATCCGGAAGAAGACGGCATGTGGACCCTAACAATAGGAACCTAAAGTGGGCGTTGTCCGTTCTCTCCGTCAGCGAGGTATAGGAACGATTAACCCTGCTAAATGTTTCGTAGCCGATAGCGCGAGAACACGACCACTGACCCGGAATTATATTCAAATACTGTAGAAACTATAATCTTTCCTCTTTGCGTGGATAAACATTACTCTGGCTCCTATCACAAATATTAATGACATTTGTTTTGAGTTGAAGTGAACCTCTAGCATTTACACTGTTGCCAAACCTTCCAACGCTGCATGAAAAGTACGTAAAACATTTTGTCCGTGGCATTAGCATAACATTTGGTATCGCGACTTGCTTTGTGCTCTGTGAGGTCACTGGGTTGTACTATATTATCCATTACTAATAAAATATCCTTTAATGTGCCACCAAAATCTGAATGCGAAGTACATTTACAACCATGGACAGCGCGTGTTAATGGCGAGGATCCACAGCTGGCACACAACGTGGCTGCGGCCCTCGCTTAGGTTGCCGCTCAGTCCGAGTACATTGCGACAGCGCGCAAACATGGGTCCATTTAACTCATAGTTTAGGATAGTTTGAATTTAGGAAGCGTCATCGAGCAAAGTAGAATGCCATCATCTTCTTCAACATAAAAAAAAAAAAAAAAAAAAAAAAAAAAAAAAAAAAAAAAAAAAAAAAAAAAAAAAAAAAAAAAAAAAAAAAAAAAAAAAAAAAAAAAAAAAAAAAAAAAAAAAAATAAAAACAAAAAAAAAAAAAAAAAAAAAGAATTTATGCATCTTGTGCTGTTATTGTTTTAGATTTCTTTTTGGCACACAGGCGAGTCAAAAGATACGGCGAGTTACATTTTCGTACCATGCTAATTCTTATGGGCGCTGAGACCATAGAGAACAAATTTCCTCCCGCCTTCAAAACTTAGGTTTCGCCTATTGACACATTGTTTGGATGTTCATACTGCACTTCACCATGAATTTGAAACCGCAATTCCGCAAATAGGTTCAAGACTTACAGACATTCTTGGTGTGGTCCAAAATCTTTTGACGGTGAAGCATCTCATGGGGTTGGGTATATAGGGTCTGACATCATAAAATGTGGTACTTTTCAGTAAATCCTTAGTGTTGAAGGTGAGGATTGTTGTGCCAGTGGAAATTCTTCTCCATCACCACGGGTCATTATTCTATACAAGTCCAATGACACCTTGTTTTGGAGAGTTTCTCTTTTATTTCCTCATTGGTTACATATTTAAGATCAGAGCAACTAATAATTCCTTAAGAATTATTAAGTTGTTCATGCGGCTTAACTTCAATTTCAAATAGGTAGTCAAATTTGGTGGTTTTAAGTAATAGTTCAGACTGCTTATCATTAGCAGTCTCAACCAGATGCAATCCATTTCGCAGTTTCCGTACTGATTTTACAGTACCTGCTACTCCTTGAATCGCTTTTGCAATTAAAACTGATGATATTTTAAAAAATGTTGTGTTCTCTTTTAAGGATTTTATTGTCAAAATTCTTGGATATTTTCATTAGGTTGTAATTTTTTGACCATAGTGTCAGTGTAATTTTTGGTTCAAATAAAGAAATTTAGGTCTTTTCTTTGATGGTAATTGTTTGTTTTGGGGATGGGAAATGGATCCACGTTTACACATTGAACGACTTCGCGATCACTAAAACTAACTGAACCTGAAACGACGACGTGAGAAACTAGAGAGCTTCAACCGGTTAGGTCATATTGTGTCACCCCTCATATAGCCCAGGAATTATAGATTTTGACTTCAACATCCTTAACCAAAAGCTATCTTTTGGCACACATGTAGCATTTGTCATTCTTCAAACGTACAGAGAGTTCCCATAAGCACAGACGCTTGCTTCCTCCGCTATCGCGCCAAAGGGCTTAAGTCACACTGTCACATAAAAATGCTTGTAAAACCTGAACCAACAGAGATATCTCTGTGATTTTTGTTTCAAAATAATCGGGACGATGTATGCATTGTGCTTAATATACAAAACATATATTATTACCTTTAATATTAGTCACAAACACGAATAGTGCTGGTGCCTAACTTAGTACTTCCAAGAAAATCCCGTAAATCTTGAATTAGGTCGAGTTCACGAAAAATTATCAGGACATAATAAATATGAGGATGGCTGTCTTGTAGAAGCCACTTTTTCATTTTTTACCGTGCGATGAAAATTGACTGAGATATGACCAAAATGACAAACGGTTGCGCATCGGCACTGTAGCCAATAGTCCGTGGAACAAGCTGCATCAACTATAAAAACATTTCAAAGCCGGAAACCTACACCAAAATTTAGGATCTGGTAAAAGACATATTTGAGAATGTTATTTTCACTTGGGACATGCTTGGTAGCAAATGAGTCACCTGTCATGGCGTCCTGAAGATGGCCGCCAAAATAATTATTAAAATTGCTGTAACTCAAGAAGTAATCATCAGATTTGAACAAAACGGGTATTGTTTAAATGAGTTTTTTGATGCTCTACAAAAAAAATGACAGCAGTTTTACCTTAAATGCAATATTTTTAATTATATTTATAAATTATTACAATGTATTGCAATTATAGCACTTTTCAATATATATATTTAATGTAAAACTCGCTGGATTGCCAAGAAATTTTCACACTATACTAAAATAACGTCTTTAAATCCAAAATTGTTAGTCCCGATACGAAATTCCGGTAACTTTTTTATTAATTAATTAAATTAATCATTAATTAAATCCCAATTAAAAGTTTATTATTCACGTACCACATTCACATAGCGTATCACACAAGAACAATCTGACCACAATGAACCAAAAAAAATTAGTTCCAAAAATTCATTCCAATCACTTTACTATTAATTCAATTAATTCACTTAATTAAAAATAATTACAGTAATCTCGATTTATTTTGTAAAATTAACACAATGTGGTCGACCGTGGTATAATTTTAAAGCTAGTTTTAAGACGAATAAATGTAATGAAAAAATAAATAAATCAAATTAATTAATCACCGAATTAATTACATTTGAGTTAAATTTTCCCACTTTTGACTTATGTATTGTTATGTATACCTAAAACTCGATCGATCGTCATAAAAATATACTACTCTACTGACATAATGCCAATGAATCCAAAATGTCATGTCCCGAAACAAAATTCCTATAACTTACCGATTAATTAACTAATTAATTGAAGAATTACTTATATCTCAATAATTGTTGTTATTGACAATCGTAAATGTACGATATTCATGAGAAATATTTCTTCGATTATACCCAAGAACGTGGAAAGTCTAAGTTCAGAGATTTCGAAGGTCGCCTCAAAATTTCATCAAGATCGCATATGACGTTTGCCCGGTAGAGCGCAAACAAACAGACAGAAATACAAACAGACCAAAAAACAACGAACTCAATTTTTTTGGGGGGGGGGGGGGGGGGGCGGTGAAATTGAAGTCTTTGCTTCGCTCATTCAACAACAACATGTGTTTAAATCAATTAATTTAAAGAGAAAAAAATTAATTTAGAGTCTACCCACTCAGTTATATGTACTATACATATAATTAATTCATAATTCAATTAACGGGAAAGTAGCATGAACTTAATTTTGGCCCTATTTATTTTTTTAATACTCGCATTGTTTATATTTATATATATATATATATATATTATTATATATATATTCTTCCGCTGACATTTTGTATGTGCTATACGTGATTGTCAACAACAATTATTGAGATATTGACTTCAATTTAGCCGCCCCCCCCCCCAAAAAAAAAAAAAAAAATTTTTTTTTTGGTTTGTTTGTTTTTCTGTCTGTTTGTTTGCGCTCTACCGGGCAAACGTCATATGCGATCTTGATGAAATTTTGAGGCGACCTTCGAAATCTCTGAACTTAGACTTTCCACGTTCTTGGGTATAATCGAAGAAATATTTCTCATGAATATCGTACTTTTACGATTGTCAATAACAACAATTATTGAGATATAAGTAATTCTTCAATTAATTAGTTAATTAATCGGTAAGTTATAGGAATGTCAGTAGAGTAGTATATTTTTATGACGATCGATCGAGTTTTAGGTATACATAACAATACATATGTCAAAAGTGGGATAATTGAACTCACATGTAATTAATTCCGTGATTAATTTATTTGATTAATTATTTTTTCATTACATTTATTCGTCTTAAAACTAGCTTTAAAATGATACCAAGGGCGACCACATTGTGTTAATTATACAAAATAAATCGAGATTACTGTCATTATTTTTAATTAATTGAATTAATTGAATTCATAGTAAAGTGATTGGAATAAATTTTTGGAACTAATTTTTTTTTTGTTCATTGTGGTCATATTGTTCTTGTGTGATACACTATGTGATTGTGGTACGTGAATAATAAACTTTTAATTGGGATTTAATTAATGATTAATTTAATTAATTAATTAATAAAAAAGTTACCGGAATTTCGTTTCGGGACTAACAATTTTGGATTTATTGACGTTATTTAAGTATAGTGTGAAAATTTCTTGGCAATCTAGCGAGTTTTACATTTAATATATATATATTAAAAAGTGCTATAATTAGCAATTCATTGTAATAATTTATAAATATAATTAAAACTATTGCATTTGAGGTAAAACTGCTGACATTTTTTGTAGAGCATTAAAAACTCATTTAAACAATACCCGTTTTGTTCAAATCTGATGATTACTTCTTGAGTTACAGCAATTTTAATAATTATTTTGGCGGCCATCTTCAGGACGCCATGACAGGTGACTTATTTGCTACCAAGCATGTCCCAAGTGAAAATAACATTCTCAAATATGTCTTTTACCAGATCCTAAATTTTGGTGTAGGTTTCCGGCTTTGAAATGTTTTTATAGTTGATGCAGCTTGTTCCACGGACTATTTGGCTACAGTGCCGATGCGCAACCGTTTGTCATTTTGGTCATATCTCAGTCAATTTTCATCGCACGGAAAAAATGAAAAATTGACTTCTACAAGACAGCCACCCTCATATTTACTATGTCTTGATAATTTTTCGTGAACTCGACCTAATTCAAGATTTACGGGATTTTCTTGGAAGTACTAAGTTAGGCACCAGCACTATTCGTGTTTGTGACTAATATTAAAGGTAATAATATATGTTTTGGATATTAAGCACAAAGCATACATAGTCCCGATTATTTTGAAACAAAAATCACAGAGATATCTCTGTTGGTTCAGGTTTAACAAGCATTTTTATGTGACAGTGTGACTTAAGCCCTTTGGCGCGATAGCGGAGGAAGCAAGCGTCTGTGCTTTTGGGAACTCTCTGTGCGTTTTAAGAATGATGAATACTAACGATGTTCCAAAATTCAGCTTTAGGTTAGCAATGTTGATCTTTTGGCCTAAAATCTCTTATAATGCCTGGGCTAATAGTGTATGGTAAAGATATAAGTGTATGGTGTGTTTAGTGATTATATAGTTTTCTTATTTAAAAAATGACAAGAAAATGATGAAAAAGATATTAATAGTTTAAGAAAAACGAGTTATTTGAATGTCAAATTATATATGTTCAAAATGTATAAAATTTTGATATATTAATTAATTTAAATGAGAAATTTACAAAGATTTTCGTCTTTATCTCACTCTAGGTGGTCTTGCTCTAGGTAGCTGTGAGGGGGTGAGTACTAGGGTGCGACTTCTTTCACCTCACCCGGGGATACACATTCGTCTTCTGCTGCTGATTTCCCCTCCCTCCAGCCCCTGAACGCTGACTTCAGACATATGTCGCCTTTATCTCACTCTAGGTGGTCGTGCTCTAGGTAGCTGTGAGGGGGTGAGTATTAGGGTGTGACTTCTTTCACCTCACCCGGGGATACACATTCGTTTCGCTGCTGATTTCACCCCCTCGAGCCCCTAACCTGACTCAGAACATGTCGCCTTTATCTCACTCTAGTTTTGGTCTTGCTCTAGGTGGCTGTGAGGGGGTGAGTAGTAGGGTGCGACTTCTTTCACCCACCCGGGATGCCATTTGTCGTCTGTTGCTGTTTTCAATTTCCTCGAGCCCCTGAACGCTGACTTCGGGACATATGTCGGCTTTATCTCACTCTGGGTGGTCTTGCTCTAGGTGGCTTTTGAGGGGGTGAGTAGTAGGGTGCGACTTCTTTCACCTCACCCGGGGATACACATTCGTCTTCTGCTGCTGATTTCACCTCCCTCGAGCCCCTGAACGCTGACATCAGACATATGTCTTCCGACAAACATATGACCGTGCCACTTCACACCTAACCTGGTGGGTCTCAATTTGATTTAACAGTTTCTACTTGGTTCACTTACCACGTCTTCTTCTGTTTGTTGGTTGTTATCCGAGATGATTGCTAATTCTCATTTTTTTTACTGGATTTAAGGGTGCGTCAACCGTTAGGTTATAATGTGCCACTCTAGCTGCCTAGAAGGGGATATGATAAGGAAAATCCCGTTCTGGTCAGAACCAGCTACGGGTAGTTACAGTGGCGTAGGAACTATTTTTTTAGTAGGGAGGGGGGTCACACTTAAGTTGACTTAGAAGTTGGGTGGGCAAACCGGGGTCTGGGGCGAAGTGCCAGCCGCCGGAGGCCTCTTCGCCGTAGACGAGAATTTTTTTAAAGGGGCCCTTGACAGGTGGCCTAAAACACGTTTTCAGGCGAATTTTAACTATGAATAAGGGTTACATTTTGAAGCTTATATTGCATTGAAGATTGATTACCTGACTGAAATCGGTCGACAGTCTGCTTGGGAGTGAAAACACTGCACACACAATATAATGAATATCTCGTAAATCCCGTCTCTTTCTGAATCTTTCTAAAAAATGTTAACAAAAACCTTCATTTTGTTTGCAAGCCCGACTGTAGCAAAAATCCTAAAAATCACCCAACAAGCTATAAGTTAGCAAATGACACTTGACTTGATACTTGACCCCGGAAGGGGGGGGGGGGGTCATCCAAAAAAATATTGGCCATTATTGACGTACTCTACAGCCTTTTCTGTTAATTCTCTATATTTTGTTTTGTAATTTGGGCAAGTACTTCGGTCAAAATATGCTGATTACCAAGATGGGGTGTGATTTTGGAATGCATGTTTTTGCGTGTTTGAGGGTATATTTGGGCACAGTTTCAAGACACGATGTTATAAATGGGCATTTTAGATTGGTACTATGCTCTAAAATCTATGTGGACCAAAAAAGAAGCAGGTTAAAGCCGATTGTAGAAATTTCCCAAAACACCAATTTTCGCAAATTTCTGGATCAAAAAAATTCAAAAATTCGTGTTAAATCACAGTTTAGGGATATAATTTTTTTGAACTGTCATTTTAGTGTAGTATTGTGGTATAGATCACGTGGTAAAAAATATTTTTTTGGGTTTTAGCCCCTTTAAGACTCATTCGCTTACATAAGTTATGAGAAAGTTCGTAAAACTTACATCTACGTTATCGTTTATATTAAGCTATTTTGTTAATTTGATACATTCCATCTTCAGTTAATCAATTTAATATTCATTTTCCAATACCGAATATTTTTGTAATGTATAAGTAAATTAAGTATAAAGAGACACATCAACGACGACGTGAGAAACTAGGGCGCTTACACCAGTTAGGTCCTATTGCGCCGGCTGTGATATTGCAAGTTGATGAGACGAGTTATTGGTGTGTTTGATGATTAGATTGTTTACTAAGTGTATATATAACAAAATAAGATGATGATGATGATGATGAGAGTCATAGCAAAACAAAAGTAATTTATGTGAATGAAAAATAAATAAATAATTAAAGAAATGTTTATGATGTGATTTTAATTTTGTTGAATAGATTACTTTTTATGAGAAAAATAGAAAGTTTGTCGCCATTATCTTATTATGATAGAAGTTATTCATATGATTGGGAGAGATCAAATTGCGAACGCAACGCAACATATTTGGTACCAAGAAGACGTGACGTGAGAAACTAGGGCGCTTCAACCGGTTAGGTCATGTCATATTGCGCCGCACGTAATATTGTGTTTGATCATTTTATATTGTTTTCTAAGCTCAAAAAAAGAAAAGAAATTATAAAGATGAAAGTAATAGCAAAAGAAACATTTTTTATTCGAATTGTAAATGAAATATATTTGATGTGAATAAAAAAAATAGTCTAAAAGAAAAATTTATAGCGTTTATCACCGTAATCATATGAGAAGTTTTTCATATGATTGGAAGATATCAAGTTGCGTGCGCAAGGCATCATATTTGGTACATTCTGTTAACATGTTATGGTGTACGGGTAATTTTTGTATTAGTATATTGGTTTATTTGGATTAAGGACGCGTCAACCGTTAGGTCATAATGCACCACTCTAGCCTAAGGGGGGGGGGGGGGGGAGGAGCCGCCCATGCTGGTCAGAACCAGCCACGGGTAGGGGGAGGAATGGGGGTTTCTCACGTCGCGGTCGTCATCGTCTTTGTCATCGTTCGTTGTGTCTTTGTCATCGTCGCCGGGGGGTCGTCAAGGGAAGGGGGCAAGGTCCCCGACGACGATTGCCATAGCTCGCCTCTAGTTTCGGGGAGTAGATTATTTTGGATTATTTGGATTAAGAACGCGTCAACCGTTAGGTTATAATGCACCACTCTAGCCTAAGGGGGGTGGGGGTGGAGGGGCCCATGCTGGTCAGAACCAGCCACGGGTAAGGGGAGGACGGGGGGTTTCTCACGTCGCGGTCGTCATCGTCTTTGTCATCGTTCGTTGTGTCATTGTCATCGTCGCCGGGGGGTCGTCAAGGGAAGGGGCAAGGTCACCGACGACGATTGCCAGAGCTCGCCTCTAGATTCAGGGAGTAATATACTACCCTTCTCACTAGGTTATGTTTGTGAGGTGGACTTTTAAGATTAGCAGAGCCGTGCTATGGGCCAATTCTACCCCGGGCACAGACGGGGGACAATTAAAGGCCGATAGCTAGTATAGAGTGATGTTTGTGTAGGAGTATCACTCTCTAAAAATTACGATAAAAGTATAATTTTGCTATGTAAAACCATATTTCCAGCACAAGGGAATGCAGAACAGGTGTGTTATTTGACCATTAAATCATTTGGATTTGGTTTGTTTGTATTTCAGGGCGCATCAACCGTGAGGTCATCATGTGTCACTATAGCCGCGATTCTGGATTAATTTGCATGTGATATGTAGTTAGTTGAGTTACATAAAATTATATAGTTTTACAGTTCAATTGCCGTTTCACGTTGGGGTTTCTTACTATTTCAAATTAGTCTTTATCTAAATTGTTCCATTATGTGGCTGATAACAAATGGTGCTAGGTTTTCCAATGAAAATCAGTTGAAAATGATAATAATACAAATGTGTTTGATTCAATAACATTAACAAAGTATGTTCAAAATATTATTTCTTACTTGAGCTTTAGACAAAGCGCACTGTATCCGAGCTTATAAATCATTAGCATTAATCTCATTTAGGAACAGACTCCACATTAACACAACTGAACGACGACGTGAGAAACTAGGGCGCTTCAACCGATTAGGTCATATTGTGCCACCCCTCATAGTGTATCGTAAAGAAATTGGTGTATGGTGTGTTTAGAAAGACAAGAAAATTATGGAATAGATATTATTAGCAAAAGAAAAACGAGTTATTTGAATGTCAAATTATATATGTTTGAAATGTGTTAAATTTTGATAAATTAATTAATTTGAATGAGAAATTTACAAAGATTTTCGTCTTTATCTCACTCTAGGTGGTCTAGTTCTAGAAAGCTGTGAGAAGGTGAGTAGTAGGGTGCATCTTCTTTCACCTCACCCGGGGATACACATTATAGACCAGTCGAGAAATCCAAATTTATGCTTAGAAATCAATGTTAGCGGCAAAATGTGAGACATTTGGGTACCGGGCTGATTTATAAGTAAAAAACCCCAATAAATCCGAATTTGCCCGGTACCACCTCGGATTTTGGCCCGTTTGCCCAGAATCCAAGATGGCGTCCGACAAGGTGTAAAATCCGGATTAACCCATTAAAAGTACTATTTTTGTTCATTGAACACGTCAGGGGTGTTCATTTTACGGTTTTAGGGGTCGCGGAGAACGATTGAAAGTGTTGCGTAAAAGCCCCAGAAACGGAAGTACCTTTTTCAAAATGGCGGCCACTTTGATGGAGAAAACTGGGTCTATTTTCCCCTTTGAGTAAATGCCATTTAAAACGTGTGAGACATTGTGGTACTGGGCTGTATTATGGGAAATAAACCCCGCTGAATCTTAATCTGCCCGGTACCACCTCAGATTTTGACCCATTTGCCCGGAATTCAAGATGGCGTCCAGCATGGTGTTGAACAGCGCAGGAAAAGTCCTATTAATTTTGGGTAAACACTTAAGGAGGGTTCATTTTAAGTTTTGCGGGGTCAAGGAGAACGATGAAATGTGTTGCGGAAACGCAAAAGAACCGGAAGTACCATTTTCAAAATGGCGGTCACGTTCATGTGGAAAAAACGGGATTTTCCGTTTTTCGGGATAAATACCATTTCATGTGGAAGACATTTGGGTACCGGCATAATTTGTAAGTAACAAACTATGTCGAATCTGAATTTGCCCGGTCCCATCTTGGATTTTGACCCATTTGCCCGGATTTCATGATGACGTGCAACAAGTTGTTAAAAAGGGATACACCTATTGAAAGTCCTATTAATGCTGGATGAACACCTTAGAAGGGTTCATTAAAGGGTTTTCCGGGTCAAGAAAAACGATGGAACGTGTTGCGGTAATACCCAAGAAACGGAAGTACCATTTTCAAAATGGCGGCAACTTTGATATGGCAAAGTGTTGTTTTTTTGCCCCCTTTGGGTAAATACCGTTTTATACGTGTGACACATTGTGGTACCGGGCTGAATTATGGGTAACAAGCCTCTTCTGTTGCTGATTTCACCTCACTCGAGCCTTTGAACGCTTACATCAGACATATGGCTGCCGACAAACATGACCGTGCCACTTCACACCTAACCCTGGTGGGGGATTATATGATTGAACAGCATAATTGGTTTTACTTACCACGTTTTATTCTGGCTGCTAGTTCTTAACCGATTTTTGTTTATTTGGATTAATGACGTGTCAATCGTTAGGTCATAATGTACCACTCTAGCCTAAGGGATATGGGGAAAGAAGGGCCCATGCTGGTCAGAACCAGCCACGGGTAAGTAGAGGAAGGAGGGTTTCTCACGTCGTGGTCGTCATCGACATTGTCATCGTTCGTTGTGTCATTGTCATCGTCGTCGGGGAGGTCGTCAAGGAAAGGGGGAGGTGTCCCTGCTTCGATTGCAAGAGCTCGCCTCTAGATTCGAGGAGTAATATACTTCCCCGTTATAAGCTGATGTGTGCGAGGTGGACTATTTCTCTTGAATCGCCTTTTACGATTAGCAGAGCCATTTCTGTGAAAAAGTTTACCCCGGGCCCAGACGGGGGTTCCAATGGAGAGACACACGATCCAACGACGACGTGAGAAACTAGGGCGCTTCAACCGGTTAGGTCATATTGCGCCGCCTGTGAAATTGACAGTTGATGAGATGAGTTAATAATGTGTTTTGATGATTGGATTGTTTTCTAATATATTTATATAACAAAATATACTGATGATGATAGAAATAGCAAAACAAAAGTTTTTTATGTGAATGAAAAATTAAAAAATTAAAGAAATGTGTATGATGTGAATTTAATTTTGTTAAGTAGGTTACTATGGATAATGTTAGTTTGGTTAATTTGGATTAAGGACGCGTCAACCGTTAGGTCATAATTTACCACTCTAACCTAGGGTGGGGTGGGAGGAGGGACCCATGCTAATCAGAACCAGCCACAGGTACGGGGAGGAAAGGGGGTTCTTAAGTCGCGGTCGTCATTGACTTCGTCATCATTCGAGGTGTTTTGTCGCCGTTATCATATGATGGAAGTTCTTCATATGATTGGGAGAGATCAAATTGCGGCCGCAAGGCATTATATTTGGTACATTTTGCTAGCATATTATGATGTACGGTTATGTATTAATAAGGTTATGTATAAAACGTTTTTGTATTTGCGTTTCGTGTACTCATATTTTAAAAAAGTTTATTTGGAAAAAGGGCACGTCAACCGTTTTGTCATAATGCGCCACTTTAGCCTAATTAATATAGGGCGAAAATTCCTGAAACAGCCACGGTTAGGGGGAGAAAGCGTCTTCAACTTTGTCGTCTTTCTTGTTGTCATGGTCGTCCTTCACTGCTCAACGATTTCTTTGTCATTATGAAAGTGTGTATTAATTATTGTTGGCGACTTTAGTTGTTTCAGTGTGAATTGTTTTCATCTACATTTTTTTTATACAAAAATGTATGAATTACGTTTATACAATCAATTCACATCACTCATTAAAATATATACGAAGTAAAAAAATCAACGCATTACACATGACTGAGCAGTCGTTAGTCCGCTTGGTTTAAAAAATATAATAAAACGATTTAACGGCGCGTAAATCGTTAGGTCATAATGTGCTTAAGGAATGTGTTAACACTAAGGTTATTTTTCGTTATCATTTTTTTTTTCAAAAGGGTGGAGCGTAAGGGCGAGGGAGGGGGTCTTCTGACTGACTCGTCTTCTGTAAGTGACGCAACTCAGTCTACTAGAGATACACGTTTCAACTTGACGAAACGTCATCGCCAGCCGAGGAATATCTGGAAGATTTGCTTCAGTTCGTTGGACAATGCACTTCCAGTCTCAAGCTGTCTCTGCCGACATGAGAGAGGTATATGCTCGTCTTTATCTTAACTAAATGTTATGTTGGTATCAGAACCAGTTTACCAGAGCTAAGAAAACTATATGCCTAAAATCTAGGGCGCTTCGACCGGTTAAGTCTTATTGCGCCGCCTGGGATAATGAATGTTGATTAAATGAGTTTATGGTGTGTTTGATGACTACATTGTTTTCTAAGTGTATAAATAAGAAAAGAAAATGATCGTGATGATAGTAATAGCAAAACCAAATTTATTTATTTAAATGGAAATAAAAAAGGAAATGTGCCTGATTTGAATTAAATTTTGTTAAATAAATTATTTTGAATGAGAAATTTGGAATATTTGTCGCCGACATCATATATGGTACATTCTGCTAGCATATGCATGCATGCTTGCCAAACAAGCTAATAACCTGCAACAAAACATGTATACTGTATAGCCTAAGAATGAGACAGAGACGACGATGACGTGAAAAACAGGGCGTTTCAACCAGGAAGGTCATATTGCGCACCAGTGATATTTTAGACTATAAGTTGATAAATTGAAATAGTTTTTTATTGATTTTAGTTATCAATCAGAAGTAGTTTTTCTTTTTCTTCTTTCTTTAAGTGAGAGGGTGTTTTGTATAGTTACTTATCAAACGATTGACAACCAATTTCAATTTTATTCACAAATTTGTTCAAGAAATTCGGACTATAAGCACAACTATTAAGTATGAAAAACAATCATTTTTCAGTTGCATCATTGTCCGGATGATCTAGAATCTAGATTGCCGTGTCAAAAAAGAATGGGCAACTTTGTCAAGACACTTTTTAAGTGGTCGTTTTGACGAACCACAATTTCTCCATTAATAAACTTCAATACAGAAAGCCGAACAACACATTCTAGTCGTTTCAATTTGGGAGACAAGGTCACTGTGATGCGAGGCTTTGTGAAAGCTTTAGACGACGACGACGACGTGAGAAACTAGGGCGCTTCAACCGGTTAGGTCATATTGCGCCGCCTGTGAATGAAAGGAAATGAGAAGAGTGAATGCAGGTATGTTTGATGATTAGATTGTTTTCTAAGTGTATAAATAACAAAATAAATTGATGATGAAGAAAGTAATAGCAAAATAAAAGTTATGTATGTAAATGAAAATAAAGAAAAGAAACAAATGTGTAAGATGTGAATTAAATTTTGTTAAATAGATTACAATGGATGAGAAATTTAGAAAGTTTGTCGCCGTTATCATATGATAGAAGTTCTTCATATGATTGGGAGAGATCAAATTGCGTGCGCAATGCATCATATTTGGCACATTCTGCTAGCATATGATGCACGGTTAAAGGTACATCACATGTGTCACATATGGGAATAACCTTTTCTCTGGTTAAGAGATATCCGTGTGTTAGGCGTGTATGGCCTATACGAATTCTAGACAATACCACCTCTTCTCTACGTGAGAGTCGAGACGTAGGTGGACGAATTTTGTTAGTCAATGTGGGCATCACACTATGCAATTTGTTATTTTGCAACACATCCCACGATGCTTGTCGCAAATCCAACAATCTTTGCTTGTATCCACTCTTGACATCTGGAACGGGAACTAGATTGAAATCAACGTCGCGACGCTGGGAAGCTTCCTTAGCAGCCCGATCAGCGTGTTCATTTCCCTCTATGCCCACGTGTCCAGGTATCCAGCAAAACTCTATTATATATCCCTTAGAGGTTAGTTTTTCTAAATAGAATTGGATGTCTTGTACCAAATGATGACTAGAATACATGAGTTTTATAGCTTGAAGTGAACTTAAGCTATCTGAACACAAAAGGTATTCTCCACAACGACAGCGTAGAATGTATTTAAGAGCTTCACGGATGGCGAATAACTCTGCAGTGAAAACTGAACACACGTCGCTTAGCCTGAAACGTTCAGTTAAGGTGGAGCAATAAAAGGCACTTCCAACCTTGTTGTCAATTTTGGAGCCATCTGTGAATACCAAAGTAAACCTTTGATGTTCATGGCAAATCTTTCTAAAGTTAATTTTGAATACACTATCGCAAGTAGAGTTTTTATCAAAACGACAAAGGTCAAATATAATAATCGGCTCTGGTGTAAACCAGGGCGGGTTATTGCTAAATACAAAATTAAAAACTTTTGGCAGATGAAATTCTATAAGATTAAACAAAAGTTTACATCTTAATCCCGTTGGAAGAGATGCCTTGGGTTTGTTATCAAAGTGTCTGACATATTTCGTGTTAAAAACATTCCGATTTGCTGGATGGTTAGGCATAGCTTTAATTTTCATTACATACGTACCCATCAAGAGGTTTCTCCGTTCTGCTAAGGAGGACACACCTGACTCGGCATACAAGCTGACTACCGGGCTTGTTCGAAATGCACCAAGAGCAATACGAAGACCACAATGGTGGACAGTGTCTAGAAGTTTAAGGGTTGTGTTACTTGCTGAAGAGTATACGAAACATAGTTTTGTAGCCGCTTTGGCTTGCAACTGATACATGACAAACTGATCGTATATTAGACGATGTGAGAAACTAGGGCGCTCCAACCGGTTAGGTCATATTGCGTCGCCTGTGTGAAGAAAATTAAATAACTGTATGGTGTGTTTGATAATTATATAGTTTTCTAAGAGCAAAAAAGAAAAGTAATGATGGATATGGTAATACAGCAAAAAAAATTATATATTTAAATAAAAAATGAAACATGTTTTATGTGAAATAAATTTTGTTAAATAAATTACATTGAAAGATAAATTTATAAAGTTTGTCGCCGTTATCATAAGCTAATAAGATTGATTGATTGATTGAATATTGCTTAACGTCTCATATTTATGCACTTTGGCTAATCGAGACGATGAGTGGTGATAGATGAGGATGAAGTATGAACAGAAGGGAGGAGGGGAAACCCGGTACCGGCACGTAGCCTACTCCTTTCGAAAAGTACCAAGGGGACCAACGGCTTAACGTCCCATCCGACAGGACGGTGTAACTTTGACAGTCATATAGGTTCCTTCACTAACCCGGACTGCCAAGCAGACGACAAGGAGAACGAAGCCGTTACATTAGCTTTCGAACCCTCCATCTGCTCTAACCAGCGGCATACGTGAGTTTCAGGATAGAGCGGTCACCCACTCTACCCATGACCACGCCCGATTCTGATTAACTTCGGTGTTCGAGTGGGAACCGGTTAAACGAGCTCGGCTAAACCGCTGGCAAGCTTATAAGAAGATTTTCATATGATTGGGAGAGTTCAAATTGCGTGCGCATTGCGCAAGGCATAATTTTTTTGTGTATTTGGATTAAGAACGCGTCAACCATTAGGTAATAATGCACCACTCTAGCCTAGGGGATATGGGGAGGAGGGACCCTTGCCGGTCAGAACCAGCCACGGTTAGGGGGAGGAAATATTTAATACATTCTGTAAACATGTTACGGTGTATGGTTAAAGGTTATTTCATCAGGGTTCGATTCCCGCTAAAGTCAGAAGTTTTTTAACTTCTGATTTGAACTTAAGTCCATCAGTTCTTGTCTTAGGAGTTTGTAAACGGTGACTTTGGAGCCGTCCTAGCAACGAAGCACATAATAAATTTCAGAGTGTTGTTCTGAATCGGCCTTGTTGATTCTGGCGTTGATTCGCGGGTGTTCGCACTGTCCATACCACTGATTGCTATATTTCCTATTAAAAATATCGATCTTTGGTTGGTTATCGCTCACTCGTCGATTGCGTCGGAGCCAGCAGGGTTGGCTTGGTCGCTTTGATTTAAAGTCCCCCACTGAAAATCAGTTATATAACTGAGTGGGTAGACTCTAAATAAAATTTATTTATTAAATTTATTTATTTATTTTATCGTGCATTGATTTGTTTGGTGGCTGGTCGGGTTAGGGTACCATTAAAATATCAATAATTAAAAATGGTGGAGGTGCCGGGTCACCAATTTTCTAATTTTTTAGTTTCTAGCTAAACCACCCTTACTCACTGGGACGCAAAAATCATCTGTGGGGACGTGTAATTTAAGTCGGGTAGCTAGTAAAGAGTGATGTTTGTGTAGGAACATAACCCTCTAAAAATTACGATATAAATTATTTAAAAAAATTGATGTATAAAAACATATTTAGAGCACTGGGAAATGCTGAAAAAATGTTGTTGTTTATTATGTTGGTTGTTTTTAGGTTTAATGGGCGTCAACCGTTAGGCCATATTGCGCCTCCTGTGATAATGTATAGTAACTGTTGTTTATTAGTTAGTTTATAACTATATTTTTATTTACTAAAATTCAGAAATTAAAAAAGTCCGCCCGAACCGGGAATCGAACCACAGATCTCCCACATTCCAGACAGGCGTCTTAACCACTAGACCATCAGGACGGGTACATATTCAGCTCTGAATTGTAGTTGCATTATACATCATTTCTGAATTGTAGTATATAAAAACAATTACACCTACGGGAGTGTTTCCCGACAAACCAAATCGAAAAATTATAACTATATATTTTCCAAAGCGGGGGAACGTAAGGGGTGACGTATGGAGACGCGTGGTGGACAGGCTTGTGCGGGTCAGAACCAGCCACAAGCAAGGGGAGGGCATGGGAGTAGGTGGCCGGGGACAAGGGGCCGGGGCGGTAGCTTGGCCGGGGTCGAGTCGGGGTATCCTTTGGCCTGTGGCCTGTGACCTGAAAAGGTGTGTTGTTTTTTTCTTTTATATGGCTGGATTTGGTTTATTTGGATTAAAGGCGCGTCAACCGCCAGGTCATAAATCGCCACTCTAGCATAGGGGATATGGGGAGGAGAGCCCACACTGGTCAGAAAAAGTTACGGGTAGAGAGGGTGTGGAAGGCGAGGCGGTTCTCACGTCGCGGTCGTCATAGTCATTGTCATCGTTTGTTGTGTCATTGACATCGTCGCCCGGGAGGTCGTCAAGGGAAAGGGGAGGTGACCCAGGACGACGATTGCCAAAGCTCGCCTCTAGTTTCGTGAGTCATAATTAAGACTTACTACATTTCTTACGGGCTGATGTTTGCGAGATGGACTTTTCCTCTTTGTTTAACTCGTCAACCGTTAGGTCATAATGCACCACTCTAACCTAGAGGGGGGGGGGGGGTAGTGGAGGGGCCCATGCTGATCAGAACCAGCCACGGGTAATGGGAGGAAGGGGGGTTCTCACGTAGCGGTCGTCATTGTCTTTTACATTGTTCGTGGTGTCATTGTCGTCATCGTCGTCGAGGGGTCGTCAAGGAATGGAAGCCTCTATTTTCGGGGAGTAAAATACTACCCTTCATACTAGCTGATGTTTGCGAGGTGGACTTTTTCTCTTGAATCGCCTTTTATGATTAGCAGAGCCATGCTCTGGGCTAATTCTACCCGAGCTCCGTGCGCCGCCTGTGATAATGAAAGTTGATGAGATGAGTTAATGGTGTGTTTGATGATAAGATTGATTTCTAAGTGTTTCAATAACAAAATAAAACGATGATGATATAGTTATTTATATAACTAAAAATAGATTAATTAAAGAAATGTGTATGATGTGAATTAAATTTTGTTAAATAGATTCCTTTCGACTAATGTTTGTTTTCTTGAATTACATCTATGTTATATATCTCACTCCTCGTGTAAGAGACGATCATTGACCTGCGTCGATGCTAGGGTATTGATAAATAGCTAAGGAAATGGAACAGACAGAGGGGATGGGCAAGTACAGGATATCTGTCAGATGGACGGTAAGAAACAAAATTAAATCTGGACCACCCGAATGCGAGGTTTAGAAGACTAGTTGCTGTGGGCGCCCAGGGCGAGGGGGAAGGGTTAACATGCTGTTAATATACATGATTTAGGGTTGGGAAGAAACCTTTTCGGTCGAGACGTTAGCATTTAAGTCTACAAATATTTACCAATGAAGGGTGGGAAACTAGACGGTGTGGTTAGCGATGCGTTCAGAAGGGATCTTGATTTCCAGGCATAAAAAAAATTATACTGATTGATATAACAAAGTAATCTCGACCAAATAAAACGACATTAGAAACTAGGTCACTTCAACCGATAGTTCATATTTTGCCACCTGTAATTTTGTAAGTTAATACATTGAATTTGTGTTGTGTTTGATGTTTATATTGTTTTCTAAGTTTATAAAAGAATTAAAAATAAACGAAAAGAAAACATTTTACAGAAACAATAGAACGACGACGTGAGAAACTAGGGCGCTTTAACCGGTGAGGTCATATTGCGCCGCCTGTGAATGAAAGTAAATTAGAAGAGTTAATGCAGGTATGTTTGATGATTAAATTATTTTCTAAGTGTATAAATAACAAAATAAATTGGTGATGATGAAAGTAATAGCAAAATAAAAGTTATGTATGTAAATGAAAATAAAGAATTGAAAGAAATGTGTATGAAGTTAATTAAAGTTTGTTAAATAGATTACTTGGATGAGAAATTTGGAAAGTTTGTCGCCGTTATCATATGATAGAAGTTCTTCATATGATTGGGAGAGATCAAATTGCATGCGCAAGGCATCATATTTGGTACATTCTGCTAGCATATGATGTACGGTTAAAGGTACATCACATGTGTCACATATGGGAATAACCTTTTCTCTGGTTAAGAGATATCCGTGTGTTAGGCGTGTGTGCCCTATACGAAGTCTAGACAATACCACCTCTTCTCTACGTGAGAGTCGAGACGTAGGTGGACGAATTTTGTTAGTCAATGTGGGCATTACACTACGCAATTTGTTATTTTGCAACACATCCCAAGATGCTTGTCGCAAATCCAACAATCTTTGCTTGAATCCACTCTTGACATCTGGAACGGGAACTAGATTGAAATCAACGTCGCGACGCTGGGAAGCTTCCTTAGCAGCCCTATCAGCGTGTTCATTTCCCTCTATGCCCACGTGTCCAGGTATCCAGCAAAACTCTATTAAATAACACTTTTAGTTTAGTTCTTCCAAATAGAATTGGATGTCTTGTACCAAATGATGACTTGAATACATGAGTTCTATAGCTTGTAGTGAACTTAAACTATCTGAACACAAAAGGTATTCTCCACAACGACAGCGTAGAATGTATTTAAGAGCTTCACGGATGGCGAATAACTCTGCAGTGAAAACTGAACACACGTCGCTTAGCCTGAAACGTTCAGTTAAGGTGGAGCAATAAAAAGCACTTCCAACCTTGTTGTCAATTTTGGAGCCATCTGTGAATACCAAAGTAAACCTTTGATGTTCATGGCAAATCTCTCTAAAGTTAATTTTGAATACACTATCGCAAGTAGAGTTTTTATCAAAACGACAAAGGTCAAATAAAATAATCGGCTCTGGTGTAAACCAGGGCGGGTTATTAACTTAATGATTTATTAAAGACTACATTGACTTATTCATTAGGTTTAAGGGCGCGTCAACCGTTAGGTCACATGGCGCCACTCTAGCTGGTCAGAACCAGCCACGGGTAGTCGGAAAAAAGAGGTGGGGGGTGGGGGTGCTAACACATATATATATCTTTATATATATCTTTATAAATAAACTGGTATTTGGGAAGTATAAACTCTTGTTGTGAATGTGTGTAATACTTAACGAGGACGTGAGAAACTAGGGCGCTTCAACCAGATAGGGCATGTTGCGCTGCTTGTGATATTGAAAGTTAATTGAATAAGTTATGGTGTGTTTGTGTTTTTTTTCTTTTCTAAGTGTATAAGAAAATGATAGTTTTGGTTTATTTGGATTAAGGACGCGTCAACCGTTAGGTCATAATGCACCACTCTAGCCTAAGGGGGGGTGGGGAGGAGGAGCCCATGCTGGTCAGAACCATGCCACGGGTAAGGGGAGGAAGGGGGATTTCTCACGTCGCGGTCGTCATCGTCTTTGTCATCGTTCGTTGTGTCCATCGAGCTTATATATATATATATATATATATATATTTATATATTTATATATATATATATATATATATATATTTATATATATATAAGCTCGATGGTTGTGTCATTGTCATCGTCGCCGGGGGGTCGTCAACGGAAGGGGGCAAGGTCCCCGACGACGATTGCCAGAGCTCGCCTCTAGTTTCAAGGAGTAAGATATACTCCGCTCTTACTAACTGATGTTTGCGAGGTGGACTTTTTCTCTTGAATCGCCTTTTACGATTAGCAGAGCCATGCTCTGGGCCAATTCTACCCCGGGCCCAGACGGGGGAAGAAAATGATGGTGATGATAGTAGGCTAATATCAAAAAAATACTGATTTATTTGATTGAAATTTTTTTTTTATTCCTGATTGCTGCCGAAAATATGATGAAACCTTAACTTAAGTCAAATACCATCAATAAACATCTTCAGTTTAATATGATGTTTGCTCTTACCCTCAAGGTTCATTCCCTGCTACTCATAGGTGCTCCTGTGTTTATTTCTGCGTCGCGCGTACGGTAGCTAACTTAACATTTTATTGCATTGCACTTTGTTTATGTCCTATCTAACCTCGAGGTCACATTTACACTGGCACTCGTCGTTGTATGTTCCTTGAGAACGGTCTGTTGAGCGAAGAGCTAGATAGTGCTCGATAAAACTACGTAACACAAATTCCAAAACTTATGACTTGGAGCAAAACTTTTTCATGTATTTTATGATAATATATCTGGCAAGTAATCGCAAACACGCACTTAAAATACAAAAACAACACTTTCAGACATGTTTCGTTAGGGGTGAAGGTACATTACCGGTGATGTTACACATTGATCCACTACACATGTACATGCTCGACTTTGTTAAAATAATAAATAAAATAATAAAGTTCGTGTTCGTGTTGTCATGGTCGTCGTAAACTCGGTGGTCGTCAAGGGAAGGAGGAGAGGTCCCCGACGACGATTGCCCGAGCTCGCATCCAGTTTTGGGGAGTAATATTCTCCCCTCCACATATTAGCTGATGTTTGCGTGATTGACTTTATCACTTTTCTCGCTTTTTACGACTAGCAGAGCCATGCTCTGGGCTGAATTAAAACCCAGTCGCAATTCGCAGTAATAACGACGAGAGAAAGTAGGGCGTTTCAACCGGTTAGGTTATTTTGCGCTGCCTGTGATATTGAAAGTTAATAAAATTAGTTTTTGATCATTTTGATGATTATATTGTTTTCTTAGTTTAAATAAGTAAATGAAATGATAGATATGATAGTAATAGCAAAACAATAATAATTTATACGAATGAAAAATTAAATGTCTTTATTGTGACTGATGAGAAATGTAGAATCTTTACTTAGTTCTTCATATGATTGGAAAAGATCAAATTACGCAAATATTCACAAGATGCAACCGCCAAACGTTGGTTTACATTGGACTTCTATATAAATAGCCTTTGTATCCAGGGTGGCGGATGTCACATCACCTACTTCGAACAATGAAAGGATTTGAAACACATTTGCATCTCAAGTTCTCAGTGACGTAGCCACGGGTAGGGGGAGGAAATATTTGGTATATTCTGTTAACATGTTACGATGTACGGTTAAAGGTTCTTTCATCGTGCATTGATCTGTTTGGTGGCTGCGTCGTGTAAGGTTACCGTTAAAATATCAATAATTAAAAATGGTGGAGGTGCCGGGTCACCAATTTTCTACTTTCTTAGTTTCTAGCTGAACCACCCTTACTCACTGGGTCGCAAAAATGATTCTGTGGGGACGTGACACAATTGAAGTCGGGTAGCTAGTAAAGAGTGATGTTTGTGTTGGAACATAACCCTCTAAAAGTTACGATAAAAATTATTTAAAAAAATTGATGAAAAAAACATATTTATAGCACTGGGGAATGCTGAAAAGGTGTTGTTTATATTGTTGGTTGTTTATTAGGTTTAAGGGCGCGTCAACCGTTAGGTCATATTGCGCCTCTCGTAATAATGTTTAGATACTGTTGATTATTAGTTAGTTTATAACTATATATTTTCCAAAGCGGGGGAACGTAAGGAGTGACGTGGGGAGACGCGTGGTGGACAGGCTTGTGCTGGTCATAACCAGCCAAAAGCAAGGGGAGGACATGGGAGGGGAGTAGGTGGCCGGGGGCAAGGGGTCGGGGCGGGAGCTTGGCTGGGGTCGGATCGGGGGATGGCCTGTGACCTGAAAAGGTGTGTTTTTTATGGTTGGATTTGGTTTATTTGGATTAAGGGCGCGTCAACCGTCAGGTCATAATTCGCCACACTAGCATAGGGTATATGGGGAGGAGGAGGCCATACTGGTCAGAACAAGTAACGGGTAGAGTGGGTGTGGAAGGAGAGGCGGTTCTCACGTCGCGATCGTCATAGTCTTTGTCGTCGTTTGTTGTGTCATTGACATCGTCGCCCGGGAGGTCGTCAAGGGAAAGGGGAGGTGTCCCAGGACGACGATTGCAAAAGCTCGCCTCTAGTTTCGGGGAGTCATAATTACTACACTTCTTACCGGCTGATGTTTGCGAGATGGACTTTTCCTCTTTAATTTATTTTTATTTATATTCAGGACGCGTCAACCGTTAGGTCATAATGCACCACTCTAACCTAGAAGGAAGGAGGGGAGAGGAGGGGCGCATGCTGGTCAGAACCAGCCACGGATAAGGGGATGAAAGGAGGTTCTCACGTCGCGGTCGTCATTGTTTTCATCATCGTTCGTGTTGTCATTGTCGTCATCGTCGTCAAAGGGGTCGTCAAGGGAAGGGGGCATTTCCCCGACGACGATTGCTAGAGCCTCTATTTTCGGGGAGTGAAATACCACCTTTCATACTAGCTGATGTTTGTGATTTTTCGTTTATTTGGATTAAGGACGCGTCAACCGTTAGGTCATAATGCACCACTCTAGCCTAAGGGGGGTGGGGAGGAGGAGCCCATGCTGGTCAGAACCAGCCACGGGTAAGGGAAGGAAGGGGGGTTTCTCACGTCGCGGTCGTCATCGTTTTTGTCATCGTTCGTTGTGTCATTGTCATCGTCGCCGGGGGGTCGTCAAGGGAAGGGGGCAAGGTCCCCGACGACGATTGCCAGAGCTCGCCTCTAGTTTCGGGGAGTAAGATACTCCGCCATTACTAGCTGATGTTTGCGAGGTGGACTTTTTCTCTTGAATCGCCTTTATGATTAGCAGAGCCATGCTCTGGTCTAATTCTACCCCGGCGGCGCACGGAGGTGCGCCGCCTGTGATAATGAAAGTTGATGAGATAAGTTAATGGTGTGTTTGATGATTAGATTGATTTCTAAGTGTTTCAATAACAAAATAAAACGATGATATAGTTATAGCAAAAAAGTTATTTATATAACTGAAAATAGATAAATTAAAGAAATGTGTATGATGTGAATTAAATTTTGTTAAATAGATTCCTTTCGACAAATGTTTGTTTCTTGATTTACATCTATGTTATATATCTCACTCCTCGTGTAAGAGACGATCATTGACCAGCGTCGATGCTAGGGTATTGATTAATAGCGAAGGTAATGGAACAGACAGAGGGGAAGGGCAAGTACAGGATATCTGTCAGATGGACGGTAAGAAACGAAATTAAATCTGGACCACCCGAATGCGAGGTTTAGAACTAGTAGCTGTGGGCGCCCAGGGCGAGGGGGAAGGGTTAACATGCTATTAATATACATGATTTAGGGTTGGGAAGAAACTCTTTCAGTCAAGACGTTAGCATTTAATTCTACAAATATTTACCAAGGAAGGGTGGGAAACTTGACGGTATGGTTAGCGAAGCGTACAGAAGGGATCTTGATTTCCAGGCATAAAACACTTTATACTGATTGATGTAACAGAACAGGTGTGATATCGACTTACCAAAACGACATTAGAAACAAGGTCGCTACAACCGATAGTTCATATTGTGCCGCCTGTAACATTGAATTTGTGTTGTGTTTGATGTTTATATTGTTTTCTAAGTTTATAAAAGAAATTTAAATTTACTAAAAGAAAACATTTTAGAGAAAATATAACTTAATAACTTATTAAAGACTACATTGTCTTATTCATTAGATTTAAAAGGGGGCGGGGTGCTATAGCACATAGATATATCTTAACAAATTAACTGTTAATTGTAAAGTATAAACTCTTGTTGTGAATGTGTGTAATGCGATCTTTAACATGACGACAATGACGACGTGAGAAACCAGGTCGCTTCAACCGGATAGGTCATGTTGCGCTGCCTGTGATATTGAAAGTTAATTGAATAAGTTATGGTGTGTTTGTGTTTTTTTTCTTTTCTAAGTGTATAAGAAAATGATGGTGATGATAGTAGGCTAATATCAAAAAAATACTGATTTATTTGATTGAAAAATTTTTTTTATTCCTGATTGCTGCCGAAAATATGATGAAAGCTTAACTTAAGTCAAATACCATCAATAAACATCTTCAGTTTAATATGATGTTTGCTCTTACCCTCAAGGTTCATTCCCTGCTACTCATAGGTGCTCCTGTGTTTATTTCTGCGTCGCGCGTATACGGTAGCTTACTTAACATTTTATTGCATTGCACTTTGTTTATGTCCTATCTAACCTCGAGGTCACATTTACACTGGCACTCGTCGTTGTATGTTCCTTGAGAACGGGCTGTTGAGCGAAGAGCTAGATCGTGCTCGATAAAACTACGTCACACAAATCCCCAAACTTATGACTTAGAGCAAAACCTTACATGTATTTTATGATTAAACGAGGGAGCGGAGCGACTGAGTGTCTCCATTCAACTCAAACGGCTCTCATTCTGTGATTCTGTCTGTCTGTCTGTACGTCGAAAATCAGCCGAACCGCTGAATAGATTGAGCAGAGATTTTAAACAGACATCCGGTACAAGTTTACTGAGAACTGTTAACAAAATCAGCTTGATCCATTGCGATTTAAGCCTACAATAAATAATAAAAATGTGATTTTTATCAATGGCATTTGTTTCGTAGCAGTCAGCGGACGAAATTGACGTGGCCTGCATGGCCTAGTGGTAACCATTTAGCCTACCGCACGGATGCATGGGGTTCGATACCCGTCAATTCTAACTTTTTTATATTTTTATACCCACATATTATTTTTGAGGGGTGTTCAATGGGAAATAAAAATTAGGTGATTTTGTTTTATCTTGGAAATTTGTTAATGTTTCACGCTAATACGTTTTGAATACGATTCGCATTTTGAATGTTCAATTTAAATAATTATTGTGGCAAGCAGAGTGAGTTCCTGTAAGGTGACCAGACGGTCCGGTTTTAGAAGTCAAAACACTTGGCTAACTCACTCGTTTAACAACGACTTTGGCGTTTCCCTAGTAATATATCTGGCGAGTAATCGCAAACACTCACTTAAAAAACATAAACAACACTTCCACAGACGTGTTTCGTTAGGGGTGAAGGTACATTACCGATGATGTTATACATCGATACACAACACTAATGTACATGCACGACTTTGTTATAATAAATAAAAATAATAAGGTACTTGTTCGTGTTCGTGTTCGTGTTCGTGTTCGTGTTCGTGTTCGTGTTCGTGTTCGTGTTCGTGTTCGTGTTCGTGTTCGTGTTCGTTTTCGTGTTGTCATAGTCGTCGTAAACCCGGTGGTCGTCAAGGGAAGGACGAGAGGTCCCCGACGACGATTGCCGGAGCCCGCATTTAGTTTCGGGGAATAGTACACCCCTCCACATACTAGCTGATGTTTGCTTAATGGACTTTATCACTTTCCTCGCTCTTTACGATTAGCAGAGCCATGCTCTGGGACCAATTCTAACCCTGACACCAAGAGTACTACTGACGACAACGAGAGAAAGTAGGGCGCTTAAACCGGTTAGGTTATTTTACTGGTCATTTAGATGATTATATTGTTTTTTAACTTTAAACAAATAAATAAAATGATGGAGATGATAGTAATAGCAATATAATAATAATAATAATAATAATTTATTTAAATTAAAAGTGATACGTGTTTAATGTGACTGATGAGAAATGTAGAAACTTTATACTTAGTTCTTCATATGATTGGGAGAGATCAAATTATACGCAATTATTCACAAGATGCAACCGTCAAACGTTTGTTTACCTTGGACTACTTTATAAATGGCTTCTGTATCCAGGGTAGCGGATGTCACATCACCTACTTCGATAAATGAAAGGATTTGAAACACATTTGCTTCTCAAGTTCTCAGTGCAGTAAGAGCACGTGTTTTGAGAGGCGCGACAAGTGTTGTGCATGTGTTGGGCACACGCAGCGCCCCCTCTGGATACATAAACGCCAACTAATTGGTGGGACGCTGGTTTCTTGTATTCTTTCTCCCCTCCCTCCCACACTCCTCAATAAAACAGACAGTCGACGATATGATAAACCAGTGCGCTTCAATCGGGTAGGTCATATTGCGCCTCTTGTGGTATTTTATTTTAAGCACTTGATTTTGTTTTCATTTTTTTTTACTAAGGACGCGTCAACCGTTAGGTCATAATGCACCACTCTAGCCTAAGGGGGTGGGGAGGAGGGACCCATGCTGGTCAGAACCAGCCACGGTAAGGGAGGAAGGGGGGTTTCTCACGTCGCGGTCGTCATCATCATCGTTCGTTGTGTCTTTGTCATCGTCGCCGGGGGGTCGTCAAGGAAAGGGTGCAAGGTCCTCAACGACGATTGCCAGAGCTCGCCTCTATTTTCGGGGAGTACACTCCTCTCCTTCATCCTAGCTGCTGTTTGCGAGGTGGACTTTTTCTCTTGAATCGCCTTTTACGATTAGCAGAGCCATGCTCTGATCCAATTCTACCCTGGACCCAGACGGGGATATTGAATTTGCTGTTTTTTTTTTTGTTAGTTTTTTAGTTTATTTGGATTAAGGACGCGTCAACCGTTAGGTCATAATGCACCACTCTAGCCTAAGGGGGTTGGGGGAGGAGGGGCCCATGCTGGTCAGAACCAGCCACGGGTAAGGGGAGGAAGGGGGGTTTCTCATGTCGCCGTCGTCATCGTCTTTGTCATCGTTCGTTGTGTCATTGTCATCGTCGCCGGGGGGTCGTCAAGGGAAGGGGGCAAGTGTCCCCGACGACGATTGCCAGAGCTCGCCTCTAGGTTCGGGGAGAAATATACTCCCCGCTTTCTAGCTGATGTTTGCGAGGTGGACTTTTTCTCTTGAATCGCCTTTTACGATTAGCAGAGCCATGCTCTGGGCCAGTTCTACCCCGGCCCAGACGGGGGAGTTTGTTTGTTAGTATAGTTTATTGGGATAAAGGGTGCGTCAACTTTCATGTCATAATGCGACACTAAAGCCTAGCTAGGGAATTAGGGGAGGAGAGCTGCTGGTCAGAACCATGGCACGTGTAGAGTGAGGTAAGTGGGGATTCTCACGTCGCGGACGTCATCGTCTTTGTCATCGTTCGTTGTGTCATTGTCATTTTCGTCGAGGAGGTTGTCAAGGGAAAGGGGAGTTGTCCCGTCGACAACCGTCAGACTTCGCCTCTAGTTTCGGGGAGTATACTCCACTGCACTCTAGCTTATGTTTGCGAGATGGACTTTATTTATATCCTCGCCGCCATTCTCTGGGCCAAATTCTACCCCGAGCTCGGACGGTGGTCTAGTCTATATAGGAGATGTGGGGAGGACAGACCAGTGATGGACAGTTCCTGCCAAAGGTAGGGGGAAGAAAAGGGGGATTTCCCGCTACGTCGTGGTCGTCATCGTCATTGTCATCGTTTGTGTTGTCATAGTAGTCTTCGTCGGAGACGTCGTCAGGGGATAGGGGAAAGGTCCCCTAACGTCGACAGCCAGTGTTCGCTTCTAGTTTATGGGAGTATGATATACTCCCCTACTAACCAGCTGATATTTGTGAGATGGAATTCTCTGCAAAGCCATGCTCTGAGATCATATGAAACAGCAATAGTATGCAAACCGACGGTTAAGCATGTCAAGCAATTTACAATTGCGTTCTCCGTTCTATATCCTTCTCAGTTCTGCACTTTTGATCGAGAAAAAAAGCTTATATTTCAATTTTATTTGAAAATGCAATTGACACACGTCTAGATGTCAGCGATAGAAAGAGATGGGCTGCTCCCTAACACTATACAGTGGGCATTATTTATATTTTCATTTATTTAAATATTTTACGTATTCTAAAGCTACCCAAAATAATATTTAACTGAAAAATATTTTGCTTTATAAGAGTGAGTTTTGCATTCTGTAGCATCATTCTCATTCTGTTTATTAAATCCTTGAATTAATTTCTCGTGATAAATTTTGTCTTATAAAACAATATTATTTTATTTTTGCCGCAACAGGTAAGGATGTATTTAATTTAATGTAAACAAAGACTTTCTCAATTATAAATAAAATGTTTTATTTTAGGAATAAACAGATTGTAATTTAGTATATTTTCGAAAATATTGGTTCCCTTTTTAATTAGAACGCCAACCAATTGAGAAATATTACTTGATAGCCAGATTTCACATTCGAATGTTTCCTAAGAAACGACTTTTGTCATAACAACTGGTCATAAGAGAAGATTATGTATTAAACGTTAAAGTACTTGCGTTTCGTGTTCTCATATTTATTTAAAGTTTATTTGGATTAAGGGCACGTCAACCGTTATGTCATAATGCGCTTTCTAGCCGGCTTTCTAGGGCGAAAATTCCAGAAACATCCACGGTAAGGAGGAGGAAGTGTGTATACTATCTCACTTTGTCGTCGCGTCGTGTTTGAAGTCTTTCTTGTTGTCATGGTCGTCCTTCATTGATCAACGGTTTCTTTGTCACTATGAAAGTATGTATTAATTATTGTTGGCGACTTTAGTTGTCAGAGTGAATTGTTTTCATCTACATTTTTTAATACAAAAATTTATGAATTAAGTTTATACAATCAATTCAATTCACTCATTAAAAAATATTAATTCAAAGTAAAAAATTCAACGAGCAGTCTTTAGTCCGCTGGATAGAAAAATATATAATTATACGATTTAACGGCGCGTAAACCGTTAGGTCACAATATGCCAGTCTAGCCTAGGGAATGTGTTAGCACTATAAGGTTATTTTTCGTTATCATTTTTTTTCAAAAGGGAGGTGCGTAAGGGCGAGGGAGGGGGTCTTCTGACTGACTCGTCTCCTGTAATTGACGCAACTCAGTCTCCTAGATATCCACTTCTCAACTTGACGAATCGTCAGCGCCAGCTGAGGAATATCTGGGAGATTTGCTTCAGTTCGTTGGATAATGCACTTCCATTCTCAAGCTGTATCTGCCGACATAATAGAGGTATATGCTCGTCTTCATTTTAACTAAATGTTATGTTTGTATCAGAACCAGTTAGCCAGTGATAGTAGAATATATGCCTGGAGAAAATAGGGTGCTGAGACCGGTTAGGTCATATTGCTCCGTTTGTGATAATGAAGTTGATGACATGAGTGTGTTTGATGATTACATTGTTTACTAAGTGTATATATTTTAAGAAATTAATGATGGTGATGATAGTAATAGCTATACAACATTTATTTATTTGAATGGAGATAAAGGAAATGTGTGTGATTTGAGTTAAATTTTGTTAAATAAATTTTTGAATGAGAAATTTATAACGTTTGTCGCCGACATCATATATGGTGCATGCATGCAAAACAAGCTAATAACATGCAACAAAACATGTATAGCCTAAGCTTGACAGAGACGACGACGACGTGAGAAACTAGGGCGTTAAACCAGGAAGGTCATATTGCACGCCTGTGATATTTTAGACTATAAGTTGATAAATTGAATTTGTTTTTTATTGTTTTTTTAGTTATCAAGCAGAAGAAGTTTCTTCTTTTTCTTCTTTATTTAAATGAGAGGGTGTTTTGTATGGTAACTAATCAAACAAATGATAATCAATTAAAATTTTATACACAAACTTGTTTAGGAATTTCGGACTGTAGGACAAACTATTAAGTACTAAAAAACTTATCTTTTTACAGTTGCATCATTGTTGTCCTGATGATCTAGAATGTAGATTGCCGTGTCAAAAAAGAATGGGCAACTTTGTCAAGACACTTTTTAAGTGGTCCTTTTGACGAACCACAATTTCTTCATCAATAAACTTCAATACAGAAAACCGAACAAGACATTCTAGTCGTTGCAATTTGGGAGACAAGGTCACTGTGATGTAAATAAGTGACCATTGTAAAAAAAAGTGCGAGGCTTCGTAAAAGCTTTAGAAGTTTTGAAGCCGCTTTGGCTTGTTACTGAAAACATGACAAACAAGAAAAAATGATGTGAGAAACAAGGGCGCTTCAACCGGTTAGGTCATATTCCGCCGCCTGTGTGAAGTAAATTAACTAATTGTATGGTGTGTTTGATCATTATATTGTTTTTCTTAGAGCAAAAAAGAAAGTAATGATGGACGACGACGACGTGAGAAAGTAGGGCGCTTCAACCGGTTAGGTCATATTGCGCCGCCTGTGAATGAAAGTAAATTAGTAGAGTTAATGCAGGTATGTTTGATGATTAGATTGTTTTCTAAGTGTATAAATAACAAAATAAATTGAAGATGAAGAAAGTAATAGCAAAATAAAAGTTATGTATGTAAATGAAAATAAAGAAAAGAAAGAAATGTGTATGAAGTTAATTAAAGTTTGTTAAATAGATTACTTTGGATGAGAAATTTGGAAAGTTTGTCGCCGTTATCATATGATAGAAGGTCTTCATATGATTGGGAGAGATCAAATTGCATGCGCAAGGCATCATATTTGGTACATTCTGCTAGCATATGATGTACGGTTAAAGGTACATCACATGTGTCACATATGGGAATAACCTTTTCTCTGGTTAAGAGATATCCGTGTGTTAGGCGTGTGTGCCCTATACGAAGTCTAGACAATACCACCTCTTCTCTACGTGAGAGTCGAGACGTAGGTGGACGAATTTTGTTAGTCAATGTGGGCATCACACTACGCAATTTGTTATTTTGCAACACATCCCAAGATGCTTGTCGCAAATCCAACAATCTTTGCTTGAATCCACTCTTGACATCTGGAACGGGAACTAGATTGAAATCAACGTCGCGACGCTGGGAAGCTTCCTTAGCAGCCCTATCAGCGTGTTCATTTCCCTCTATGCCCACGTGTCCAGGTATCCAGCAAAACTCTATTATATAACCCTTGGAGGTTAGTTTTTCTAAATAGAATTGGATGTCTTGTACCAAATGATGACTTGAATACATGAGTTCTATAGCTTGAAGTGAACTTAAACTATCTGAACACAAAAGGTATTCTCCACAACGACAGCGTAGAATGTATTTAAGAGCTTCACGGATGGCGAATAACTCTGCAGTGAAAACTGAACACACGTCGCTTAGCCTGAAACGTTCAGTTAAGGTGGAGCAATAAAAAGCACTTCCAACCTTGTTGTAAATTTTGGAGCCATCTGTGAATACCAAAGTAAACCTTTACTGTTCATGGCAAATCTCTCTAAAGTTAATTTTGAATACACTATCGCAAGTAGAGTTTTTATCAAAACGACAAAGGTCAAATATAATAATCGGCTCTGGTGTAAACCAGGGCGGGTTATTGCTAAATACAAAATTAAAACTTTTGGCAGATGAAATTCTATAAGATTAAACAAAAGTTTACATCTTAATCCCGTTGGAAGAGATGCCTTGGGTTTGTTATCAAAGTGTCTGACATATGTCGTGTTAAAAACATTCCGATTTGCTGGATGGTTAGGCATAGCTTTAATTTTCATTACATACGTACCCATCAAGAGGTTTCTCCGTTCTGCCAAGGAGGACACACCTGACTCGGCATACAAGCTGACTACCGGGCTTGTTCGAAATGCACCAAGAGCAAGACGAAGACCACAATGGTGGACAGTGTCTAGAAGTTTAAGGGTTGTGTTACTTGCTGAAGAGTATACGAAACATCCATAGTCCATCTTGGAGCAAACTAGAGATCCGTAAATTCTCAACATGCAAGTCCTATCTGCACCCCACGATGTATTACTGAGAACTTTCAATAAGTTGATTTTCAACATGCATTTTTTGCGTAACTCAACAACGTGGTCTTTCCAATTTAGCTTTTTGTCAAACACCATGCCGAGAAGACGGACATTTGTTTTGAATAGAAGTTCTACATTGTTAAACGATAGTTGTGGGTCATTTTGGATTCCTTGAAGACGGCAAAAGTGAATGCACTGAGTTTTTTTGGGGAGATTTGGTTTATTTGGATTTAGGGCGCGTCAACCGTTAGTTCATAATGCACCACTCTAGCCTAGGGGGGATGTGGGGCCCATGCTGGTCAGAACCAGCCACGGGTAAGGGGAGGAAGGGGGGTTTCTCACGTCGCGGTCGTCATCGTCTTTGTCATCGTTCGTTGTGTCTTTGTCATCGTCGCCGGGGGGTCGTCAAGGGAAGGGGGCAAGGTCCCCGACGACGATTGCCAGAGCTCGCCTCTAGCCTCTAGGTTCGGGAGTAATATACTTACTCCCCACTTACTAGCTGATGTTTGCGAGGTGGACTTTTTCTCTTGAATCGCCTTTTACGATTAGCAGAGCCATGCTCTGGGCCAATTCTACCCCGGGCCCAGACGGGGGGTGCTAACACATATATATATCTTTATAAATTAACTGGTAATTGTAAAGTATAAACTCTTGTTGTGAATGTGTGTAATGCGATTGTTAACATTCCGGTGACGACGACGTGAGAAACTAGGGCGCTTCAAACGAAAAGTATTGTTGCGCTGCTTGTGATATTGAAAGTTAATATTATAAAAAAAATGTTTATGTGTACCAAAAGTATTTTATTTGAGATGAAACTCATTTGAACCTCATTCATTTTAATAACACTTAAATGTTTGAAATACAAGCAAACGTTGATTTTTCTATTCCTGATCGTTTCTGAAAATATGATGAAAGCTTAAAGGGGTATTTAACCGCTAAACTCAAAAAATATATTTCATTCAGGCTAACTAGTAATGAATTAAGCAATTAACAGAAAAATTATTAGGGCCACCATGACCTCCCAAAAAATTGTCAAACATGACATTTTTCGAGCTAGGTCCCATCGGCAAAAATCTCCCATAAGAAATAACATAGGGACGATCTTTATGCCCCGTGACCTTGGAGGATTTTGATCCAAAAAAATATTGGCCATTATTGACGTACTCGACAGCCTTTTCTGTAAATTCTCTATATTTTGTTTTGTAATTTGGGCAAGTAGTTTGGTCAAAATATGCTGATTACCAAGATGGGGTGTGATTTTGGAATGCATATTTTTGCGTGTTTGAGGGTTATTTGGGAACAGTTTCAAGACACGATGTTATAAAGGGGCATTTTAGATTGGTACTATGCTCTAGTATCTATGTGGACCAAAAAAGAAGCAGGTTAAAGACGATTTAGGAAATTTTCCAAAACACCAATTTTCGCCAATTTCTGGATCAAAAAAATTAAAAAATTCGTGTTAAATCACAGTTACAAGATGTAATTTTTTAAACGGTCATTTAAGTGTAGTATTGAGCTATAGATCACGTGGTAAAAAAATAATTTTTTGGGGTTTTTAGCCCCTTTAAGTCAAGTAAAATACCATCAATAAACATCTTCATTTTAATACTAGGAAAACGCTTAAGTCCCGCCGCGTTGTTGGATGAGCGTAATTGGTGCATTGAGCTGCCATGTGTTATGCGAATTTTCTGTTGTACTGTGGCAAAATCATTACTAAGTTGAAATTTTTTTTTTGATTAAATTAAATTAAATTAAAAATTACCTTATTATTTTTTTTATTTTTTTACTTAATCGTAATTGTTAAAAAAAATCGTAAAATTGCGATTTTTATAGAAATAATTTCTCGATTGCGCTCAAGTTTCACAACTAATATATTAATTAATAAAATTAAGGTTTCTGCGAAAAAATCGTTACAATCGGCTAAAGGATGTAGGTGTTATAAGTCAAAGAATTGTTTAAAAAAAGAAAAAACTGTAAAATTTCGATTTATATTATAAATATTTTTTCAATTGCGCTCAAATTTAACAAGAATATCTTAATTCATAAATAAAGGTTCTGTGCAAAATCATTAAAATCGGATAAAGCATGTCGGTGTTATAATCGAAGAAATTTTACAAAATCGAAAAAA
Source organism: Sweltsa coloradensis (assembly GCA_024449915.1). NCBI lineage: Eukaryota > Metazoa > Arthropoda > Insecta > Plecoptera > Chloroperlidae > Sweltsa > Sweltsa coloradensis. The sequence goes on along the minus strand of JAMZAV010004686.1, from coordinate 33,749 downwards.
ATCGTAAAATTGCGATTTTCATGAGAAAAAATTTTCCGATTGCGCTCAAAAACGTGGCAGTTCTAAGTTCAGAGATTTCGAAGGCCTTAATTAAATTACATCGCAATCGGAGTATCGGTTTTAGCCGGAATCGTGTGGACAAACAGACAAAAATACAAAAAAAAAGAAAGAAAGAAAGAAAGAAAGAATTAAAGAAAGAAAGAAAGAAAGAAAGAAAGAAAGAAAAAAAACATTCCGGATTTTTTTCTCCAGTGTAGTAGAATGGAATCTTCGCTTCGCTCGCTACGCTCATCCAATAATGTTTGCTCTAACCCTCAAGGTTCATTCCCTGCTACTCATAGGTGCTCCTGTGTTTATTTCTGCGTCGCGCGTATACGGTAGCTTACTTAACATTTTATTGCATTGCACTTTGTTTATGTCCTATCTAACCTCGAGGTCACATTTACACTGTCACTCGTCGTTGTATGTTCCTTGAGTGCGGTCTGTTGAGCGAAGAGCTAGATAGTGCTCGATAAAACTACGTCACACAAATCCCAAAACATATGACTTGGTGCAAAACTTTTCATGTATTTTATGATAATATATCTGGCAAGTATTCGCAAACACTCACTTAAAAACAAAAACAACATTTTCACAGACATGTTTTGTTAGGGGTGAAGCTACATTACCGATGATGTTACACATCGATCCACAACACATGTACATGAACGACTTTGTTAAAATAATAAATAAAATAATTAAGTTCGTGTTCGTGTTGTAACGGTCGTCGTAAACTCGGAAGACGTCAAGGGAAGAAGGAGAGGTCCCCGACGACGATTGCCCGAGCTCGCATCTAGTTACGGGGAGAAATATACTCCTCTACATACTAGCTGATGTTTGCGTGATTGACTTTATCACTTTTCTCGCTTTTTACGACTAGCAGAGCCATGCTCTGGGCTGAATTTAAACCCGGTCGCCATGTCGCAGTAATAACGACGAGAGAAAGTAGGGCGTTTTCACCGGTTAGGTTATTTTGCGCTGCCTGTGATATTGAAAGTTATAAAATTAGTTTTTGATCATTTTTATGATTATATTGTTTTCTTAGTTTAAATAAGTAAATGAAATGATAGATATGATAGTAATAGCAAAACAATAATAATTTATACGAATGCAAAGTTATGTCTTTCTTGTGACTGATGAGAAATGTAGCAATCTTTACTTAGTTCGTCATATGATTGGGAAGAGATCAAATAACGCAAATATTACATATGACAACCTCAACCATTTGAGTATATACCAGCTGGTGCAACACTGTTTGTTATTACCTTGGTGACTAACTAATTACTAAAATGGCTTCTGTGAGGTCCAGGGTAGGCGGATGTTCACATCAACCTACTATCGATAAATGAGGATGTGAAACAGACACATTTGGCATCTCAGTTTCTAGTGGAGTTAAGAGCCAAGTAGGTTTAAGAGGCCGACAATTGTTGGGCATTTGTTGGCAAACGCAGCACTCCCTCCAACTCCCACACTCCTCAATAACGACAGTCGACGGTTGTGATAACACCGATTTGCGAGTTTCGCCAGGGCGGTCTTCGAGTCGTGTGTATGGACTCCTACCTTCTCACGGGAATCGACCACAATCATTCCTGTTGGGGACTTGCACATTAAAAGGCGGGAGATAGTAGATGATATTTGTGTAAGGAGCAACCCTCTAAGAGTACTTTAAAAAGTATGATTTTTTTTAATGTAAACCATTTTTTCCAGCACTAGGGATGCGAATAAAGTGTGGTTTAGTTGACCGTCTATACTTATATTTGGATGTGTATGGCGCGTCATTCGTGAGGTCATCATGCGCACTTCAGCCGCGATTCTGGATTGAATTTACTATGATGTTAGTAGTTTGAGTTTAACTAAATTTATAAAATGTTACAAGGTTACTTACCGTTTTGCGTATTTGGGTTTCCACACCAGGGGGGGGGGACTTTTTCAAATAGTCTGTATCTAAATACAGTTCATTATGAGGCGTGGAACAATTGTTCTATGTCCCCCAAACAGTTGAGAATGATAATATAGCATAATGTTTTGATTCAATAACATTACAAGTTTTTTCAAAAATATAATTTCTTATTTGCGCTTTAGACAAAGCGGCACTAGTACCCGAGCTATAATCGCTTAGCTTTTATCTCATTTGGACAGACTCCCATTATACACATTGAACCGACTTCCCGAACAGCACCAAACTGAACTGAACAGACGACGTGAGAAACTAGGAGCGCGTCCCGAGATCACCCGTTAGGTCTATTGTGCCACCCCTCATATGTATATTAAAGAACTTAGTTTGTAATGGTGTGGGTTTATTGTTTTCTATTTAAAAAAGAACGAAGAAAATGATGAAAGCAAACGAGTTTATTGTGGATGTCAAAAAATTGATATACTTTTAAAATGTAATTAATATTCGAAAAATTCATTTGAATGAGAATTTACAAAGTTTTCGGCCTTTATCTCCTCCAGAATGGTCTGTTCTAGAAAGCTGTGAGGGGGTGCGTAGTAGGGTTGCATCTTCCTTCTACATCACCCGGGGATACACATTCGTCTTCTGTTGCTGATTTCACACCTCACTCGAGCCTTTGAACGCTTACATCAGACATATGGCTGCCGACAAAATATGACCGTGCACTTCACACCTACCCTGTGGGGGATAATTGTAATTGAACAGCATTCAACTTGGTTTCACTTACCACATTTTATTCTGGCTGCTAGTTCTTAAACCCGTTTTTGTTTATTTGGATTAATGACGTGTCAATCGTTAAGTCATAATGTACCACTCATCAGCCTAAGGGATTGGGGAGAAGGGCCCATGCTGGTCATAGACCAGCCACGTTAATTGGAGGAAGGAGGGTTTCTCGACGGTCTGGTCGTCCACTTTGTCAATCGTTCGTTGTGTAGCTGTCATCGGACGTCGGGGAGTTGGTGGCGTCACAGAAAGGGGGAAGGGGAGTCTCGCCTGGACTAACGATTGAGCGGGAAGAGCTCGCCTCTAGTTTTCGAGGAGTTATACCGACTCACTCCCCCGTTATAGGAGGCTGGGTAATTGTGCAGATGGTGGACTGATTTCTCTGGAATCGCCTTTTTACGAATATAGCAGAGCCATTTCTGTGAAAAAAGTTTACCCCCGGCACCCGACGGTGGAGTTTCCAATGGAGAGACACACGAATCCAAGCTATGACGTGATAACTTAAGGGCGCTTCAACCGGTTTTCGAGTTCATATTGACGCCGCCTGTGACAATTGGCCATTTTTATGTGTAAGTAAGCTGTGTTTTGATGAGTTGGATTGTTTCTAATATATTTAAATGATAACGAGGAAAGTCTGACTGATGGATGAGAGAAATCGCAAAAACAAAGGGTTTTTTATGTGCCTGAAAACCTAAAAAATTTAAGGAGGATGTGTATAGTCCTGTATGATGTGAATTTATTGTTGTTAAAGAGGTATTTAACCTCTAAACCTCCCAAAATATATTGGTCCTTCAGGTTACTAGTGAATTGAAGTTTAGTCATTAACAGAAAAATTTTGTGGGCACACGGCATGACCTCACCAAAAAAATTGTCATATCATGACATTTTTTCGAGCTAGTCCCCTATCGGCAGCAAATCTGCCCAATAAAAATAGGCACATGGGGACGATCTTTATGCCCGTATGACCTTGGAGATTTTTGATATCACCAAAAAAAATATTGGCCATTATGACGTGACTCAAGACCTGCCCTTTCTGTCAAATGTCTCTTTATTTGTTTTGTATTTGGGCAGTAGTCGGTCAAAATAGCTGATTACCCAAATGGGGTTATGATTATTAATAGGATGCCGGTATTTGTTAGCTGGTGTTTTGAGGGTATTAGTTTGGGCATGGTGTGTCAGACACGATGTTTCTAAAGGGGCCTTTTTAGATTGGTACTATTGCTCTAGTATCTATTTGGACCAAAAAGAAGCATGTTAAGCGCGATATAGAATTTCCCGCAAAACACCAATTTTTAGCGATTTCTGATCAAAAAAATTAAAAATTGTGTTAAATCTCAGTTACAAGATAACTAGGGAAACGCTAAGGGGGGATCCCGCCGCTGGACTGGAGGACGATGATTTTTTTTTAAGAACGCAAAGAAAGCCGTAAAATTAGTGCGATTCAATTTTAAATAATAAAATTTTCGATTCGGCTCAAATTTCACAACGAATATATTAATTCCTAAAATTAATGTTGTGCTGTGAAAAAATCATTACAATCGGCTAAAGCATGTAGGATTTTATTCGTCGAAGAAAATGTAAAAGGATTGAAAAAAGATCGTAGAATGTGGCGATTATTCATGAGAATTGATTTTTTGATAGGTGCGCTTCAAATTTCCACGAATGTGATAAATCATAAAATTAAGGGTTGTCTGGAAAAATCATTAGCATGGGATAAGCATGTTAGGTGTTTTATAAGTCGAGATGTTTAAAAATTTTAAAAAAAATCGTAAAATTTGCGATTTTCATAAGAAATATTTGTTCAGATGGGTGGCGCTTAAATTCACCACTAGGATATAAACTAAATTCATAAAATTAGGGTTCTTTTAAATATTAAACATCACAATCGAATAAAGCATTGTGGGCGATTGTTATAGTCGCGAATTTTTTTTTCTAAATCGAAAAAAGTCTGTAAAAATTCCGTTTTCATTGAGCATAATTTTTGATCAATATTTTTCCCCCGTGCAGTTCTTCGTTCGAGATTTCATAACCTCCCATAAAATTTCAATTGCAATTGGAGTATTGGGTGTTAGGCGGAATCGTGTTCACCGACACCAAAAAATAGAAGCAAAAAAAAAGAAACATGGACGGATATTTTTTCTCCAGTGAGGTAATGGAATTCTGTCTTCGCTTCGCTCATTCAATAATTTTTTAAACTGTCATTTTAGTGTAGTATTAGTGCTATAAAATCACTGGGGGTAAAAATATTTTATGGGTTGTTTTTACAGCCGCTTTAAGTAGTTACCGGTGGATAATGTTATTTGTTATTTGGATTAAGGACACGTCAACCGTTAGGTCTAATTTTTCCACTCTAAGCGCTAGGGTGGGGTGGTAAGATGGCCCATGCTAATCGAAACCAGCCACGGGTAAGTGGAGGAAGGGGTTCTCAGTCGCCGTGCAGGTCGTCAGTGACTGTTTGTTAATCATTCGAGTGTTTTGTTCGCCGTAATGCATGATGGAAGAGTTTCTTCATTACGCGATGTGAAAGAGAGCCACAATTGTTGAAGCGCCGCACGGCATCGATATTGGTACATTTTGCTAAGCATATTCTGTGTACGGTTTGTGGGTTAAGAAATTAGGGTTCGATGACATTAAACGTTTATGCTTTGCGTGTTGTCGTGCTCATATTTTTTTAAAGTTTATGGGAAAAGGCACGTCAACCGTTATATCATAATGGCGCCACTTCTAAGCACCTAATTAATATAGGGCGAAAATTTCCAGAAACAGCCACGGTTAGGGGGGGAAGTGGGTATAAGAAAGCTATCTCACATTGTAGTCGTCGCGTTCGTCAGAAATCTTTGTCCGTCTTTCTTGTTGTGTCGTCCTTTACTGCTCAAACGATTTCTTGTCCTCTATGAAAGTATGTTATTAATTATTGTTGTCGACTTAGTTGTTTCAGTGTGAAATTGTTTTCTCTCATTTTATTTAATACATTTATGAATTACGTTTTACAATCAATTCGACGGTCACTCCTTACAATAGTATAATGCGAGTAAAAAAATCAAACGCAGTACCCATGACTGAGCATGGGTCGTTAGTCTGCTTGGGTTTGTAAACATATACTCACGATTTAACGTGCGCGTAAATCGTTAGGTCCATATGTATGCCAGTCTAGCTAGGCTATGTGTATAAGCTACTAAGGGTATTTTTCGTTATCGATTTTTTTTTTCAAAAGGGTGGACCAGTAAGGGCAGGGAGGGGGTCTTCTGACTGACGTCGGTCGTTCTGTAAGGTGACGCAGCTCAGGTCTACTAAGCTACACGATCTCAACTTGACGAAACGTCAGAGCCAGCCTAGGAATATCTGGTAGTGGCTTTGTGCATTCGGTTCGTGTGGGACATGCATTCCGTCTCAAGCGGTCTCTGCTGACAATGAAAGAGGGATCTAGGTGCTCGTCTGTATTTTACGAGGAATGGGACACATTTGGCTTTTACTAAATACTATTCGCTCGGCCAAGAATGCATCCATGATCCTAACGTAGTATGAACGTTTGACGAAAGTTGTCAATTAGCATGGACATAGAACAGGCACCCGTGGTCATATTGTTACCAAATTTTGACTTAATCAGTCAGGAAAAAAATACAAGATATGGTCAGAATTTTAGGTTTTTGTAACAAAATCGGAAAATTCGGAAAAACGATATTAATGTTTTTATAAGAATATTTAAAAACCAATTAAAAGTAGTGTTTAAGACATGTGGCAGAGGGGCGCCTGATAACTCCACATTTGTGCTTGTTTAAAATTTCAGTACACCGTGGTGTCCTTTGTCCGGCGAACAGCGTGTGCCGAAACACATGTCCCTATACTGCTTGTAAAAAATTAATCCTAAAATCTAGGGCGCTTCGACCGTTAATCGTTGCTATGCGCCGCCTGGATATTGATGTTGATTAACTGAGTTTATGGTGTGTGTTTTTGATACAATTGTTTTATCAGTGTTTCAATGGGGAAAGAAAAATTTCGTGATGAAGAAATAGCAAAAAACCATTTTTATTTATTTAAAGGGAAAAATAAAATAAAAAAAAATAAATTGGTATTTGAGTCTTCCACTCAGTTATAAAATGATTTCAGTGGAACTTTACATCAAAGCGCCCAAGCCAACCCTGTGGGCCCCCGACGCAACACAAAAAAAAAAAGGGTGCTTGATTAAATTTAATTTTGTTAAAAAAATTTTTTGAATGAGAAATTTGGAAATTTTGTCGCCGACTCATTTTGGTACTTTCTGCTGGGAATGCATGCATGCTTGCAAAACAACATAACCAAAACAAAACATTTTTAGCCTAAGAATGAGCAGAGCGCGAGACGTGAAAAAAGGGCGTTTTCCCCAGGTAAGGTCATATTGCGCTCGTGATATTTAGACTTAAATTGTTTTTTTTTGTTTTAAAGTTATCAACAAAAGAGTTTTTTTTTTTTTTTCTTCTTTTTTAAAGTGAAGGGTTTTTTTAAAATTTTAAAAAAACTTGACAATCATTAAAAAATGTTTACACAAAATTGTTCAAGAAATTCGGACTGTAAGACAACATTAATTTCTCGATTTTTTTGTGGGGAAAACCTCCGTGGGGTAAATTTAATTATTTCTACTTCAGAAATTAAAAAAGTCCGCCCGACCGGGATTTGACCCAGGGTTTTTCACATTCCAGGCAAACGTTTATCCACTAGACCACCAAGGGGTACTTTTAATCTCTGAATTTGTAGTATCTTTATTCCCGTCCTGATGGCTAATGGTTAAGACGCCTCCTGGAATGCGGGAGCCCCGTGTTCGAACCCTTTTTTTGAGGTGGACTTTTTTAATTTCTGAATTGTGTAAAAAATGACCTTTAAAATGAAAAAAAAATCTTTTTCCCTTGCATCTTTGCCCGATATCAAAAATCAGATCGCGTTCAAAAAAATAGAACCCCTTGCAAGACATTTTTAAGTGGTCCTTTTGAACGAACAACATTTCATATAAATAAATTTCAAAAAAAGCCAAACAAGACATTTGTCGTTTCTTTTTGGAAAAGAAAAAGGCCCCTGTGATGAAAATAATTCCATTGTAAAAAAATCGAGGTTTCGTAAAAATTTTAGAAGTTTTGAAGCCGTTTGGGCTTGTTACGAACTTTCCCCAGAAAAAAATGAGTAAAACTAGGGCGCATAAAACCGTTAGGTATTTCCCGCCTTTGTGAAGAAATTAACTAATTTTTGTTTTGTCTTTTAATGTTTTCAAAGAGAAAAAAAGAAAAGTAATGATGGAATGATAAAAAAGAAAGAAAAAATTATATATTAACAAAAAAATTAAACAGTTTTATTGAAAAAATTTTTGTTCAATAATTATTTTTGAAAGAAAAAAATTAAAAGTTTTCCCCGTTATCAAAAGGCTTAAAAGAATTGTTCTATTTGGGAGAGTTAAAATTTGCGTGCGCTTTGGCGAAAGCTATTTTTTTTGGTATTTGGTTAAAACGCGTAAACCTAGGTCAATGCCACTCTCCTGGGGGTTTGGGGAAAGGGGGGCCCTTGCCGGTCAGAACCACCAGGGTTAGGGGGAAAAAATATTTATAATACTTCTGAAACATGTTCATGTATGTTAAAAGGTTATTTCTCGTACTTTGATCTTTTTGGGGGCTCGTCGGGTAAGGTTACCTTTAAAAATATAAATAATTAAAAAAATGGTGGAGGTGCGGGTCCCCCTTTTTTCTAATTTCTGGTTTCTAGCTAAACCCCCTTACTCACTGGGACGCAAAAATCATCTGGGGGGACGTGTAATTTAAGTGGTAGCTAGTATAAGTGATTTTTGTGTAGGAACATACCCTCTAAAAATTACGATATAAATTATTTAAAAAAATTGATGTAAAAAACATTTTAAAAGCATGGGAATTGCACTGCACTTTTTATTATGTTGGTTTTTTTATTGGTTAAGGGGGCGTCAACCGGGTTTAGGCCTTTTGGCCCCCTGTGTGATTTTATAGTAAACTGTTGTTTATTAGTTGGGGGGTTTTTTTAAACTAATTTTGTTTACTAAAATCAGAAATTAAAACGCCCGCCCAAAACCGGGATAAACCCAGATCTCCCGTTCCCAAACAGGGTCTTAACCCATAACCTCGGGGACGGTCTATTAAGCCTAAATTGTGTTGCTTTATACATCATTTTGAAATTGGGTAGTATTAAAAACAATTAAACCTCGGGGGTGTTTCCCGAAAATACCAATGAAAAATTATAACTTTATTTCCAAAGCGGGGGAACGTAAGGGGTGACTGGGGGAGACCGTGGGGGCGGGGCTTTGCGGGTCAGAACCCGCCACAAGCAAGGGGGAGTGCATGGGAGTAGGTGGCCCTGGGCAAGGGGGGGGGGCGTAGCTTGGCCCGGGGTCGGGTCTCGGGCCCCCGGGGGGTCTTTTGGCTGAGGCCCCGTACAAAAATGTGTGTTGTTTTTTCTTTTTTTGGCGGTTTTGGGTTTTTTTGGGTTAAAAAAGGGCGGTCACCGCCCGGAAGGGAGGCGGGTTTTCACGTCGCGGTCGTCATAGTCATTGTCACGTTTGTTGGTCATTTACCGTCGCCCGGGAGGGCGCAAAGGGAAAGGGGGGTGTCCCAGGACGCATTGCCCAAACTCGTCTCTAGTTTCGGGGAAACAAAAATTCTACCTTCTTACGGTGATGTTTGCGAGATGGGCTTTTTCCCCTTTTGTTTATTTTTTTTAATTAAAGGGCGCGTCAAACCCTTTAATCATAATACCCAATGTAACCTAGAAAAAAAAAGGGGAGAAGAGGGTCCGCTGGGCAGGGGAAACCACCTGGATAAAAGGAGGGGAAAAAGGGGTTTTACGTCGCGGTCTCATTTTCTTCCTCATCGTTTGTGGTGTCTTGTCGTCTCGTCGTCGAGGGGTCGTCAAGGGGGAAAAGGGGTTTCCCCGACGCGTTGCCCAAAGCCTTATTTTTCGGGGGGTAATATCTACCCTTCATCTCTAGCTGATGTTTTTCGTTTTTTGGTTTTTTGGATTTAAAGGGCGCGTCAACCGTTGGGGCAAATCACCACTCTAGCCTAAGGGGGGGGGGGAGGAGGGGGGCCCTGCTGGGGCAGAAACCCGCCACGGGTAAGGGGGGGAATTGGGTTCCTCACGTCGCGGTCGCTGTCTTTGTCATCGTTTTGTTGGTCATTGTCATCGTCGCCGGGGGGTCTCAAGGGAAGGGGAATTCCCGACGACGATTTCCGCCTCGCCTCAGTTTCGGGGATAAAAAACTCCGCTCTTACTAGCTGAGTTTGCGAGGTGGACTTTTTCCTTTTATTATTATTATTAAGACGCGTCAACCGTTAGGTCATAATGCACCCTCTAGCCTAGGGATGGTGAGGGGGGGAGGGGCCCAGCTGGGGCAAACCCCATGGGGGAAGGGGAGGAGGGGGGGTTTCTCACGTCGCGGTCGTCATCGTCTTTGTCATCGTTCGTTTTGTCATTGTCATCGTCGGGGCCGGGGGGGTCAAGGAAGGGGACAAAGTTCCCCCCACACGATTGCCCAAACTCGCCCCTATTTCGGGAGTGATACTCCCTCTTTCTAGCTGATTTTGCGAGGGGGGACTTTTTCTTTGAATCGCCTTTTACGATTTCAGAGCCATCTCTGGGCCAATTTTCCCCGGGCCCAGCGGGGGGGGCCGGGAAAAAAGAAGATGAAAGCTTTACTTAAATCAAATACCATCAATAAACACTTTTTTCAGTTTAATATGATGTTTTTCTAACCCTCGGTTTTATTCCCTGCTGGCATAGGGTGCCCCGTTTAATTTCTGCGTCGCGCGTACGGTAGCTAGCATCACTTTTATTGCATTCCTTTGTTTATGTCCTATCTAAACCCGAGGTTCACTTAACACTGGCACTGTCGTTGTATGTTCCTGAGTAGGAATGTTAGCGAAGAGCTAATCGGCTCGTAAAACTACTTCCACAAAACCCCAACTTATGATTGGTCAAAACTTTTCATGTTTTTATGATAAAATTTCTGGGGAGTAAACGCAAACCGCACTTAAAAAAAAAAAAAAAACACTTTTTACAGAATCTTTGTTTGGTTTTTGTTTATTTGATTAAGGACGCGTCAACCGTTAGGGGCATAATGCACCACTTAGCCTAAAGGGGGGGGGGGGGGGAGGGGCCCCTGCTGGGCCAACCCGCCCGGGAAAGGGGGGAATGGGGTTTCTCACGTCGCGGTCGTCATCGTCTTTGTCCGTTCTTTGTCATTGTTCGTCGCCGGGGGGTCGTCAAGGGAAGGGGGAAAAGTCCCCGCGACGATTCCAGAGCCCCCTTCTAGTTTCGGGGAATAAATACTCCGCTCTTTTAGCTGATGTTTTTCGAGGTGGACTTTTTCTCTTGAATCGCCTTTTAGATTACAAGCCGCTCTGGGCCTTCTACCCCGGGCCCAGACGGGGGTCTTTCGTTAGGGATGAAGGCATTACCGATGATTTTACACATTAAACCCCAAAACCCAAAAGTACATGCACGACTTTGTTAAAATTAAATAAAATAAAAAATTTTTGTGTTCGTCGACGACGTGATAACTAGGGCGCTTCAAAACCCTTTTTGGGTTTTTGGGGCCGCCTGGTTTTTTTACAAATTGACTAGATGAGTGTTATGGTGTGTTTGTTTATTATTATTATTATAATTAAGCCTATAATTACAATTATTATTATTACTATTATTATTATATTTATATATTATTATTATTATATTATTATTATTATTATTATTATTATTATTATGATTATTATTATGATGATGTTTATTATTATTATTATTATTATTATTTAAGAGTTTTCTAAGTGTATAAGTAACAAAAGAAATAATGATGACGAAAGTAATAGCAAAACAAAAGTTATGTATGGGAATAAAATTAAAGTAATTAAAGAAATGTGTATGAAGTTAATTAAAGTTTGTTAAATAGATTACTTTGGATGAGAAATTTGGAAAGTTTGTCGCCGTTATCATATGATAGAAGTTCTTCATATGATTGGGAGAGATCAAATTGCATGCGCAAGGCATCATATTTGGTACATTCTGCTAGCATATGATGTACGGTTAAAGGTACATCACATGTGTCACATATGGGAATAACCTTTCTCTGGTTAAGAGATATCCGTGTGTTAGGCGTGTGTGCCCTATACGAAGTCTAGACAATACCACCTCTTCTCTACGTGAGAGTCGAGACGTAGGTGGACGAATTTTGTTAGTCAATGTGGGCATCACACTACGCAATTTGTTATTTTGCAACACATCCAAGATGCTTGTCGCAAATCCAACAATCTTTGCTTGAATCCACTCTTGACATCTGGAACGGGAACTAGATAGAACCAAAATTCTTGTGTTAAATGCATTGTTGTTGTAATGCTACTATTTCAAAATATTTACGAAAATGTAATTTATTGTTGTTTCTGCATCTATGTAATTAGATTTATTTAGTTGTCCTCCTTTGTAAATCAGTTTTTATAACTGAATAGGATAGACGTTAAATAAATAAATAAAAATAAAATAAATAAACGTCGCGACGCTGGGAAGCTTCCTTAGCAGCCCTTGCGTGTTCATTTCCCTCTATGCCCACGGGTCCAGGTATCCAGCAAATATCACCCTTAGAGGTTAGTTTTTCTAAATAGAATTGGATGTCTTGTACCAAATGATGACTTAAATACATGAGTTCTATAGCTTGAAGTGAACTTAAACTATCTGAACACAAAAGGTATTCTCCACAACGACAACGTAGAATGTATTTAAGAGCTTCACGGATGGCGAATAACTCTGCAGTGAAAACTGAACACACGTCGCTTAGCCTGAAACGTTCAGTTAAGGTGGAGCAATAAAAAGCACTTCCAACCTTGTTGTTTTGTTTTTTTTTTGTTTATTTGGATTAAGGACGCGTCAACCGTTAGGTCATAATGCACCACTCTAACCTAAGGGGGGGGAGGGGGAGGAATGGCCATTGCTGGTCAGAACTAGCCACGGGTAAGGGGGGGGGGTTACTCACGTCGCGGTCGTCATCGTCTTTGTCATCGTTCGTTGTGTCATTGTCATCGTCGCCGGGGGGTCGTCAAGGGAAGGGGGCAAGGTCCCCGACGACGATTGCCAGAGCTCGCCTCTAGTCTAGCAAATCTCTCTAAAGTTAATTTTGAATACACTATCGCAAGTGGAGTTTTTTATCAAAACGACATAGGTCAAATATAATAATCGGCTTTGGTGTAAACCAGGGCGGGTTATTGCTAAAACAATATTAAAAACTTTTGGCAGATTATAATTTCAATGAGATTAAACAATAGTTTACATCTTAATCCCGTTGGAAGAGATGCCTTGGGTTTGTTATCAAAGTGTCGGACATATGTCGTGTTAAAAAACATTCCGATTTGCTGGATGGTTAGGCATAGCTTTAATTTTCATTACATACGTACCCATCAAGAGGTTTCTCCGTTCTGCCAAGGAGGACACACCTGACTCGGCATACAAGCTGACTACTGGTCTTGTTCGAAATGCACCAAGAGCAATTCGAAGACCACAATGGTGGACAGTGTCTAGAAGTTTAAGGGTTGTAAAATCGTCAAGGGAAGAAGTAGAGGTCCCCGACGACGATTGCCCGAGCTCGCATCCAGTTTTGGGGAGTAATATTCTCCCCTCCACATACTAGCTGATGTTTGCGTGATTGACTTTATCACTTTTCTCGCTTTTTACGACTAGCAGAGCCATGCTCTGGGCTGAATTTAAACCCGGTCGCCACGTGCAGTAATAACGACGAGAGAAAGTAGGGCGTTTCAACGGGTTAGGTTATTTTGCACTGCCTGTGATATTGAAAGTTAATAAAATTAGTTTTTGGTCATTTTGATGATTATATTGTTTTCTTAGTTTAAATAAGTAATTGAAATGATAGAGATGATAGTCATAGCAAAACAATAATAATTTATTTGAATTAAAAATTATGTGTTTAAAGTGACTGATGAGAAAAAATGTAGAAACTTTAGACTTGGTTCTTCATATGATTGGGAGAGATCAAATTACGTAATTATTCACAAGATTGAACCGTCAAACGTTTGTTTACCTTGGACTTCTTTATAAATGGCTGTTGTATCCAGGGTGGCGGATGTCACATCACCTACTTCGAACAATGAAAGGATTTGAAACACATTTGCTTCTCAAGTTCTCAGCGGAGTAAGAGCACGTGTTTTGAGAGGTGCGACAAGTGTTGTGCATGTGTTAGGGACACGCAGCGCTCACTCTGGATACATAAACGCCAACCAATTGGTGGCACGCTGGTGTCTTGTATTCTTTCTCCCTCCCTCCCACACTCCTCAATAAAACAGAGAGTCGACGATGTGATAAACCAATGCGTTTCAACCGGGCAGGTCTAGCTAATCCCTCCTTCTCACGGGGTCACCAAAATCATTCTGTGGGGACTTGACACAATTAAAGGCGGGAAGATAGTAGAGTGATATTTGTGTAGGAGCAACCCTCTAAAGATTACTTTAAAAAGTATTATTTTTTTTATGTAAAACCATATTTCCAGCACTAGGGAATGCGATGAAAGTGTGTTTATTGACCATTAATTTATTTGGATTTATGGGCGCGTCAATCGTGAGGTCATCATGCGCCACTTCAGCCGCGATTCTGGATTAATTTACATTTGATGTATAGTAAGTTGAGTTTCATAAAATTATAAATGTTGACAGTTTACTTACCGTTTCGCGTTGGGGTTTCCGACTTTTTCAAATGAGTCTTTATCTAAATCGTTTCATTATTAGGCTGATAACAAAAAGGGTCCCATGCCCCCCAAAATCGGGGTTGGACGAGGGGACGACGGTGAGAAAATGGGGCGCTTAAACCCGGTTGGGTTTCATATTGGGGCCCCCCGGGGAATGAAAGGAAATGAGAAGGTGAATGCAGGTATGTTTGGATTGGGATTTTTTTCTAAGTGTTTTAAATAAAAAAAAATAAATTGTGATGAAGAAAAGTAATAGCAAAATAAAAAGTTTGTATGTAAATGAAAATAAAAAAAAAGAAAAAAAAATGGGGAAGATGTGAATTAAATGTTTTTTAATAGTTTACAATGGATGAGAAATTTAGAAAGTTTGTCCCCTTTTTTCCCAATATGATAGAAGTTTCAAGGGATTGGGAGAGACAAATTGCGTGCGCAAGCATCATTTTTGGAAACATTCTGCTGGGCATATGATGCAGGGTTTAAAAAGGTACATAAACATGTGTCACATAGGGAATAACCTTTTTTTGGGTTTAAAGGGAGAACCCGTTTGTTAGGCGAGTAGGGGCCTATACAAATTTCCCTAGACAATACCACCTCTTCTCAAAGTGAGAGTGGGAGACGTGGGTTTGGAGGGAATTTTGTTAGCCCAATTTGGGGGAAACACACTATGCAATTTTTTATTTTGCAACAAAACCCCAAAAGATGCTTGCCCCGCAAATCCAACAATTTTTCCCGGGTACCCACTTTGACATCTGGAACGGGAACTAGTTTTGAATAACGCCCGCAAACGTGGGAAGCTTCCTTAGCAGCCCGATAAGCGTTTTCATTTCCCTCTATCCCCACGGCCCCGGTTTTCCGAAAAAATCTATTTTTATATCCCTTAGAGGTTATTTTTTCTAAATAGAATTGGATGTCTTTTTACCCAAATGAGGGATTTGGGGAATTTCCATGATTTTTTTATAGCTTAAAAGGGGAATTAAGCTATCTAAAACAAAAAAGGTTTATTTCTCCACAACGACAGCGAAAAAAATGTATTTTAAAGAGCTTCACGGAGGGCGAAAAAATCTGCAGTAAAAAACTAAAACACACGTCGCTTACCTGAAACGAGTTAAGGTGGAGAAAAAAAAGGACTTCCAACCTTGTTGTAAATTTTTGGAGCCATCTGGAATACCAAAGAAAAACCTTTTTGATGTTCATGGAAAATTTCTTTCTAAATTTAATTTTGAATACACAAATCGCAAGTAGATTTTTTTATAAAAACGACAAAGGTCAAATTTTAATAATCGGTTTCGGGTGAAAAACCAGGGGGGGTTTAAATTGTAAATACAAAATTTAAAAAATTTTTGGCCCAAATGAAATTCTATCAGTTTTTAAACAAAATTTTACACCTTTAAAATCCCGTTGGAAGGGGATCCCTTTGGGTTTTTTAAACCAAAGTGTCGGGAAAATTATGTCGTGTTAAAAAAAAATTCCCGTTTTTGCTGGAGGGTTAGGCATAGCTTTAATTTTCATTACATACGTACCCATCAAGAGGTTTCTCCGTTTTGCAAGGGGGAAACCCCACCTGATGGGCCCATACAAGCTAAACTCCCGGGCTTTTTCAAAAAGGCACCAAGAGAAAGACAAAGACCAAAATGGGGACGTGTTCTAGAAGTTTAAGGGTTGTTTTACTTGCTAAAAGAGTTAGGGAAACTCCATAGCCCCAATTTTGGAGCAAACTAAAGATCCGAAAATTTCCAAAATGAAGGGCCTATCGCACCCACGGTATTATTTGGGGAAATTTTTAAATATGTTGATTTTAAAACATGCATTTTTTGCGTAACTAACAAACGGGGTTTTTCCCAATTTAGTTTTTTGTAAAAACACCGGGCCGAGAAGACGGACTTTTGTTTTGAATGGGGAATTTCTACTTTGGGTTTAAACGAAGTTGTGGGTCATTTGGTTTCCTTTAAAGGGACGGCAAAAGGGGAATGCACTGAGTTTTTCGGGAGAAAAATCGTGCCCCCGCTTTCAAAGCCCATTCACTTATATTGTTCAACCAATTTGCACGTGTTTTTGAGATTTTTTGAAAAATTTTCCCGATTGTAGAAGACCCCCCAGGTCTTTTACAAATGGGCCCAACAAACATTAGGCTTTTTTGGGGATACAATTTCCACCACACTGTTTATTCCAATAGAAAACCCGTGATACCGACAAGACCGAGCCTTGGGAAAAACCGGTTTCCAGTGAAAAAAGAGTAGAAAAAAAACCATTGAAAAAACCCCGCACTTTGAAAAGTTCTATTTTTTAAAAATTTTTTCTAAAAATTTTGGGTTTTGGGGCCCTTTCAAAAAACCCACTCGTAAATTTGGGTTGGAAAGATTTTTTCCATTTTGTATCGTTGCTTTTTTCAATGCAAAAAAAAAAACCAAAAAAACATGTTGTTTTCAACAAACCCTTCTTGAAGGAACGTCTCTAATCAAACCCAAATTTGGGGGATGGTTTCCCAAACGACGTTGACAAACCACGGGGGGACGTTCCCCAAATAAATCCCGTGGGTCCCGGGGCATCCACATTAGTCGTTTGTTGATCATTTTTTCGAAAAAATTTGCAAAAACCCAACTTTTTAAAAGGAAAAGGGCGAATAAAAGTGGGCCCATCGACTTATCTTTTTGTGGGTTTGAGAAGGGGAAATTTAAAGTTTGGCCACTACCCCAAAACTATCGGGAAATAGGGCGGGACAACCCACAAAATATTAAAAAAAAAAAAATAATAACTTCAATGGGGGGATCAGCAGGGTGCAAAACCATGTCGTTTTTGCTTTTTGTCTTTTCCCACAGAGTGCGAGAAATTTGAGTTTAAAACGCCAAGGGGATTTCCCAAAAAGGGAGAACGCTCGTTGTAGGCTCATCGTTTTCAGATGAAAAAAAAATTAAGTTTTCGAGTTTTCTGTAAACTGTTGGTGCTAGAAATTCGGGCATCATATCGTGCATTACTGTTTAAACCGATGAAAAAATGTGAAACCCAGTACTAAAGCCAAAATCTCTGGGGTAGAAAACTAATGCCCCCCAATTTTGATAGGGGGTTTAGGTTTTTTACCGGGACGTCCACAAATTTAAATTTAATCCCTTTTCCACACCATCGTGGAAGGGGTGCTGAAATTTTATAGAAAAATATACTTTGCCATGACGGGCCCCTCCCTTCTATGTTTGATAATTGTTGGTTTTCGCTCTCTCGTGTTAAAATTTGATTAATTTTCAAATGTAGGAAATTTTAATTTAAATTTTTTTAAAAGCTCTTTTTTGCCTTGGGGGCCAATGCACAATCTTTGTTCCCCCAAAGGGGGACGGACACACGAGGGTTTTTTTCACCACTGCCCGGGTATACGGCATATGCTGCATCAAGCAAGCATTTAATAATTTGACAAGCACGTTGGGGTCACGAAAAACTAGAAAAAGTCCACCTTGAGAAAAAGGATTTCACTAAGTTCCGGGAAATTTCCCCAAATTTCAGTTTGGGCAAGTCTCCATCCCGGACCGGGTTGTGGGGCCTATTGAAAGTTTAAAAATTTCCCCCCAAATTTGGGAAAAAATGATCACTTCCATTTTAAACCCATAAAAGACATTTAGCTCGGTTTCAAGGGGATAGAAATTTGGTGTACACATGACTAAATCTATGGCTAAAAAGGGGGCCCAGAATGTGACGTGAAATGAGTCATCGGGCCCCTTTGTTCAACAATGAAAACCCTCCCTTGTGTTGTAGAAAATCTGCTACAAACAAAAAAACCCTTGTCAGGAAAAATATGAAACCCCAGTCAGTATGGTGAGCTTAAAATCACCACCCCAAAATTTCGGGTCCAGTAATTGATCCGACAAGGGGCCCCCATTTTCGCGTCTGCTAAGGGTTTTAAAGGTGGGGGAAAGTAAATAAGCATAATTGGGTTTCATTTGGAAGTAAGCTGTAACGGCGCGGCCTGAAGGGAGTTGTCAATGGAATTTTAGTGGCAACCCCCAGAAATCATGGGACCAGAATTGGAAAAAAACCTCCCTGTGCACGTTTCCCCCTCCTATAAATTCCACGGTAGATGTATAAAACCCTTTTAAAAGTTAGGGTTTAAGGCAGTTTGGGTTTTAAAAAAGTTTTCGTAATAAAAAAGATTCAAGGGTTGGGGTGTTTTTTAAAAGTAAACTGTTTGTCTTCTAGATTTTCATAAAAATCCTCTACAAATTTCCCCGATATTAGTGTAGCCATTTAAGTTTTTAGATGTTTTTAGTATCTTAAATACAGCGGTTTTTTTTTAAAATTTTACCTTTTGGGTTTTTAAAATATCAAAAGGTTCTCATCCCTTAAAAACCCATTTCCCCCAAAAATGTCATCAGTAATTTACGACGTTGATGGGCGGGTTTTTTTGGTTTTGGGGAAATTTTTAAAATCCTTTTACATTTTGGGCCCCCCCTAAAAAAAACTAAGGGGTTTTTGTGTTTTTGGGCTTTTTTGGTGATTTTGGTAAATTTTCTTCAACTTGAACATTTAAAAATTTCTGTTGACGTCTTTTCTGTTTATTAAAATTTTCCTAATTTTTCCAATTTGGAATTGGGGGGAAACGAGTAGGGAAATTTAAACCTTTTAAAAAGTTTTTTTCCCCGCTCCTGTTGTTGCTTTTCTTGTTCTTTTTTAAAGGATCTTGTAGTGATTTCTGTATCACAAGCAATGCCCTTTAATAGTTTTCCCTTTTGCTTTGCGTTTCCTGAAAACCCAAAGGGATGTCTCAACATGGCTGGAGCCGCATCAGGGTTGGGGATTTTATAGGTTTTGGGGTTTTGAGATGTTTGTGTTGTTTTTCCCGGGTTTGTTGCAAAATTTGCCTCTACTATTTTATGTTACAAACTTGCGCCAAAAGAATGGAAGAAAAGATGGTGTGGTAATTTGTCATACCCTTTTCCTTTCCTCATGAACATTAAGTTTTTCAAACCCCCCATTATCCACAAATCTTTTTCTTTCCGCCAAAACTAGGACAATCCCCGGGAAGAAAAAGCAGTGGACCCCCTTTCCCCCCAATTTTACACACCGTTTGGATGTTTACCTGCACTTCACCAGAGGGTTTGAAAAACCCCAAAATTTCCCGCAAAAGGTTCAGACTTTCAGGGCATTTTGGTGTGTCCAAATCTTTGACAAAGGGGAAGCATCCCATGGGGTTTGGGATATAGGTTTGACACCCAAAAAGTGGTTCCCCCTAACACCTTTCAGGTTTTGTCCTTAGTGTTGAAGGTGAGGATTGGGTTTTGGCCCGTTGGAAAATTTTTTCTCCAAACAACACGGGTCATTTTTCATACAAGTCAATGACACCTTTTTGGAGAGTTCCTCTTTAATTTCCTTTATTTTGGGAAAAATATTTTTGATCAGAAACCCAAATAATAATTTCCTTTTGAATTATTAAGTTGTTCATGCGGTTAAAATTCGATTTAAATAGGTAGTCAAAATTTTGGGGGTTTTAAAATAATAGTTCAGACTGCCCTTTTTCATTAGCAGGGCTCAACCAGAAAGCAATCCATTTCGCAGGGTTTTCCCTACTGAAAAATTTCCCGTACCGCACTCCTTTAATCGTTTTGCCCAAATTTTCAAAAAGATGATATTTTTAAAAATGGGGTTTTTTCTCTTTTTAAAGGGTTTTTTTGTCAAAAATTTTTGGAATTTTGTTTCTAGGTTTTTAGTTTTTTCCATAGTTTTCAAGTGTTATTTGGTTCAAATAAAGACCTAGGTTTTTTCTTTTAGGGAATTTTTTGTTTTGGGGATGGGGAAAGGGGGTTTTTGGGGGGGATTAAGATTTTCCATAGTAGAAAAAAAGGGGGGAAACCCACAAAAATTTCCCGGAAAAAGATTTAACTAGCCCCCGTTGGTTCTACCAATAGGGCCTTGTTTAAAAATTAAAGATTTTTTTTTTTCATTTAAAGGGTGGTATGTAAAAGGGAAAGAGCCCAATTTTTTGTTTGGACCAAAGACATAGACGCAATAGATTTTTACCCGTGTGGTCGGCTCCCGACCCCTTTTCTTCCCATAGCTCTCCACATTGGTTTCAACAAAACCCACGCAATCTTTTCCGGGGGTGCCCCCAAAGTGCAAAAATAAATGGTGACAAAAAAGGTTTTTCACTAGCCGATTGACCCAGGTGGGCTAGTTCGAATTTCCCCCTATGATGAAGGGAGGTGGCCCAAAATTGCGTGTTGGTCCATTTTTTCTCGCAAGAAACATTTTCCTCAACAACCGGATCCCCTTTTCCCCCCGGCACGGGCGCACCGCCCCGGCAAAAAACGGCGGTAACGTTTAGGGAAAACAAAGGGGGCCAGGCATTGGGTGGTGGGAAAAGTAGAAAAAGTGAAAAAGTTAATAAAAGATATGATTTTAGAGTAAATGGGGAGGGGTGGGGAAAATGGGGGAAATATATGCTGAGAGGGCCCCCCTTTTCGATCCCAGCACCTCAAGATCTTTTTTGAGGGGACCCCCCCGACGCCTCTTTGTCCCCCTTTTACGATGAAACCGAGGAGGAATGCTCTGGGCCTATTCTATCCCGGACCCAGCAGTTGAAAATGATAAAAAATACATAAGGGTTTTTATTTAATAACATTAACAAAAATTTTCAAAATTTTAATTTTTTTATTTGCGCTTTAGGAAAAAAGCGCACTGTACCCCAGCTTATAAAATCATTTAGCTTTAATCTCATTTAGGAAAAAAGACTCCACATTTACCACAATTGAACGGGCTTCACGAAAAACCAAAAACTGGAAACCCGAAGACGACGTGAGGGAAAATAGGGCGCTTTAAACCCCGGGTTTGGGGAAAATTTTTGCCACCCCCCATAGTGTTTTATTTTAAAAATTTTTTTTTGGTTTTTTTGGATTAAGGAACCCCGTCAACCTTAGGTCAAATGCACCCCCTCTAGCCTTTAAAGGGGGGGGGGGGGAGGGACCCATGCTGGTCAGAACCCGGGCCCCGGGTAAAAGGGGAGGAAGGGGGGTTTTTTTCACGTTTGCGTGTTTATCGTCTTTGTTTATCGTTTTTGTTGTTTCCCTGTCATCGTGCCCGGGGGGGCGTCAAAGGGGAAGGGGGGGAAGGTCCCGACGACGAATTTTTCCAGAGCTCGCCCTTTGTTTCGGGGAGTTTTAAAATCCGCTCTTTCTAGCTTTATGTTTGCGAGGTGGACTTTTTTTCTTGAATCGCCTTTTACGATTAAAAAAAAAGAGCAATTTCTCTGGGCCCCAAATTTTTACCATGGTGTGTTTATTTTTTTATTTTAAAAAAGACAAGAAAATGATGAAAGAAAAACGAGTTATTTGAATGTCAAATTATATACGTTTAAAATGTATTAAATTTCGAAAAAATTAATTTGAATGAGAAATTTACAAAGTTTTTCGCCTTTATCTCACTCCAAATGGTCTAGTTCTAGAAAGCTGTGAGGGGGTGCGTAGTAGGGTGCATCTTCTTTTACCTCACCCGGGGATACACATTCGTCTTCTGTTGCTGATTTCACCTCACTCGAGCCTTTGAACGCTTACATCAGACATATGGCTGCCGACAAACATGACCGTGCCACTTCACACCTAACCCTGGTGGGGGATTATATGATTGAACAGCATTAACTTGGTTTCACTTACCACATTTTATTTTGGCTGCTAGTTCTTAACCGATTTTTGTTTATTTGGATTAATGACGTGTCAATCGTTAGGTCATAATGTACCACTCTAGCCTAAGGGATATGGGGAAGAAGGGCCCATGCTGGTCAGAACCAGCCACGGGTAAGTGGAGGAAGGAGGGTTTCTCACGTCGTGGTCGTCAACGACTTTGTCATCGTTCGTTGTGTAACTGTCATCGACGTCGGGGAGGTCGTCAAGAAAAGGGGGAGTCGTCCCTGACTACGATTGCAAGAGCTCGCCTCTAGTTTCGAGGAGTAATAAACTCCCCCGTTATAAGCTGATGTGTGCGAGGTGGACTATTTCTCTTGAATCGCCTTTTACGATTAGCAGAGATACAATCGGATAAAGCATGTGGGTTTTATTCGTCGAAGAAATGTTAAAAATGAAAAAAAATCGAAAAATTGCGATTATCATGAGAAATGATTTTTTGATTGCGCTCAAATTTCAAAAAAGAATATATAAATTCATAAAATTAAGGTTCTGTGAAAAAATCATTTACAATGGGATAAAGCATGTAGGTGTTATAAGTAGAAGAATGTTTTAAAAATTTAAAAAATCGTAAAATTTCGATTTTCATAAGAAATAATTTTTCGATGGCGCTCAAAATTCACACTAATATAATAATTCATAAAATTAAGGTTCTGTGAAAAAATCATCACAATCGAATAAAGCATGTAGATGTTATAAGTCAAAGAATTTTTTTTTAAATCGAAAAAATCGTAAAATTGCGATTTTCATGAGAAATAATTTTTCGATCAATTTTTCCCCCGGCAGTTCTTCGTTCAGAGATTTCATAGGCCTCCATAAAATTTCATTGCAATTGGAGTATTGGTTTAGCCGGAATCGTGTTCACAGACACACAAAAATACAAAAAAAAAAAAAACATTACGGATTTTTTTCTCCAGTGAAGTGAAATGGAATCTTCGCTTCGCTCATCCAATAATTTTTTAAACGGTCATTTTAGTGTAGTATTGTGCTATAAATCACGTGGTAAAAAATATTTTTTGGGGTTTTTAGCCCCTTTAAGTAGTTACCATGGATAATGTTAGTTTTGTTAATTTGGATTAAGGACACGTCAACCGTTAGGTCATAATTTACCACTCTAACCTAGGGTGGGGTGGGAAGAGGGACCCATGCTAATCAGAACCAGCCACGGGTAAGGGGGGAGGAAAGGGGGTTCTCAATCGCGGTCGCCCATTGACTTTGTCATCATTCGAGGTGTTTTGTCGCCTTTAATCATATGATGGAATTTTCTTCATATGATTGAAAGAGATCAAATTGCGCCGCAAGGCATCATATTTGGTACATTTTGCTGGGCATATTATGATGTACGGTTATGTATTAAAAAGGGTTATGCATTAAACGTTTATGTATTTGCGTTTCGTGTACTCATATTTTTTTTAAAGTTTATTTGGAAAAGGGCACGTAAACCCGTTATATCATAATGCGCCACTCTAGCCAAATTTAAATATAGGGCAAAAATTTCCCAGAAAACCAGCCACGGTTAGGGGGAGGAAGTGGGTATACTATCTCACATTGTCGTCGCGTCGTCGTTTTTGGGTCGTCTTTCTTGTTGTGGTCGTCCTTTACTGCTCAACGATTTCTTTGTCTCTATGAAAGTATGTATTAATTATTGTTGGCGACTTAAGTTGTTTCAGTGTGAATTGTTTTCATCTACATTTTTTTAATACAAAAATTTATTAATTACGTTTATACAATCAATTCACGTCACTCATCAAAATATATTAATGCGAAGTAAAAAAATCAACGCATTACACATGACTGAGCAGTCGTTAGTCTGCTGGGTTTAAAACATATAATCAAACGATTTAACGGCGCGTAAATCGTTAGGTCATAATGTGCCAGTCTAGCTTAGGCTATGTGTTAACACTAAGGTTATTTTTCGTTATCATTTTTTTTTTCAAAAGGGTGGAGCGTAAGGGCGAGGGAGGGGGTCTTCTGACTGACTCGTCTTCTGTAAGTGACGAAACTCAGTCTACTAGAGATACACGTCTCAACTTGACGAACGTCATCGCCAGCCTAGGAATATCTGGGAGATTTGCTTCGGTTCGTTGGACAATGCACTTCCAGTCTCAAGCTGTCTCTGCTGACATGAAGAGGTATATGCTCGTCTTTATTTTAAGAGGGAATGGGACACATTTGGCTGTTAGCAAATAGCTATTCGCTCGGCCAAGATGCATCCGACGTATATGAAACTTTGAAAAGTTGTCAATTAAGCATACATAGACAGCCCTGTGGTCATATTTTTTCCCAAAATTTTGACTTAATCAGTCAGAAAACAATCACGAATATGGTCAATTTTGGAGTTTTTAACAAAATCAAAATTCGTGAAAACTAATTTAATTTTTTATAAAATTATTTTAAAACAAAATTAAAAAATGTGTTACTGCAGAGCCCTATAATTCCACATTTGTGACATATGTTCAAAATTTCAGACACCTGTGGTGTCAGTTGGCCGAGCGAACAGCAATTTGCCTAAAACGCATGTCCTATACTCTCTTATGTTATGTTGGTATAGGCGCTCCACGCTAAGAAAGGAGATGCGCGCGCTTTCGACGGGCCAATCAGCGATCGTTATTTTAAATTGGAGCCTGCTGAATGGCTACAATTCACCCGTTAAAAGCGCGCGCAACTCCTTTCTTAGCGTGGAGCGCCTATATAACCAGTTTACCAGAGCTAAGAAAACTATATGCCTAAAATCTAGGGCGCTTCGACCGATTAAGTCTTATTGCGCCGCCTGGGATATTGAATGTTGATTAAATGAGTTTATGGTGTGTTTGATGACTACATTGTTTTCTAAGTGTATAAATAAGAAAAGAAAATGATCGTGATGATAGTAATAGCAAAACCATATTTATTTATTTAAATGGAAATAAAAAGAAATGTGCCTGATTTGAATTAAATTTTTTTAAAATAAATTATTTTGAATGAGAATTTGGAATATTTGTCGCCGATATCATATATGGTACATTCTGCTAGCAATGCATGCATGCTTGCAAAACAAGCAAATAACCTGCAACAAACATGTATACTGTATAGCCTAAGAATGAGACAGAGACGACGATGACGTGAAAAACAGGGCGTTTCAACCAGGAAGGTCATATTGCGCACCAGTGATTTTTTTAGACTATAAGTCGAAAATTGAAATAGTTTTTTATTGTTTTTTAGTTATCAATCAAAGTATTTTTCTTTTTCTTCTTTCTTTAAGTGAGAGGGTGTTTTGTATAGTTACTTATCAAACGATTGACAACCAATTTCAATTTTATTCACAAATTTTTTAAAGAAATTCGGACTATAAGCACAGTTACTATTAAGTATGAAAAACAATCATTTTTTCAGTTGCATCATTGTCCGGATGATCTAGAATCTAGATTGCCGTGTCAAAAAAGAATGGGCAACTTTGTCAAGACACTTTTTAAGTGGTCGTTTTGACGAACCACAATTTCTCCATCAATAAACTTCAATACAGGAAGCCGAACAACACATTCTAGTCGTTTCAATTTGGGAGACAAGGTCACTGTGATGCGAGGCTTTGTGAAAGCTTTAGAAGTTTTGTAGCCGCTTTGGCTTGCAACTGATACATGACAAACTGATCGTATATTAGACGATGTGAGAAACTAGGGCGCTCCAACCGGTTAGGTCATATTGCGTCGCCTGTGTGAAGAAAATTAAATAACTGTATGGTGTGTTTGATAATTATATAGTTTTCTAAGAGCAAAAAAGAAAAGTAATGATGGATATGGTAATACAGCAAAAAAATTATTATATTTTAAAAAAAAAATGAAACATGTTTTATGTGAAATAAAATTTTTTTAAATAATTACATTGAAAGATAAATTTATAAAGTTTGTCGCCGTTATCATAAGCTAATAAGATTGATTGATTGAATATTTATGCACTTTGGCTAATCGAGACGATGAGTGGTGATAGATGAGGATGAAGTACGAACAGAAGGGAGGAGGGGAAACCCGGTACCGGCACGTAGCCTACTCCTTTCGAAAAGTACCAAGGGGACCAAAAGGCTTAACGTCCCATCCGACGGACGGTGTAAATTTGACAGTCATATAGGTTCCTTCACTAACCCGGGCTGCCAAGCGACGACAAGGAGAAAAGAAGCCGTTACTTAGCTTTTCGAACCCTCCATTGCTCTAACCAGCGGCCCTACGTGAGTTTTCAGGGTAGAGCGGTCACCCACTCTACCCATGACCACGCCCCCATTCTGATTTAAATTCGGTGTTCGAGTGGGAACCGGTTAAACGACTCGGCTAAACCGCTGGCAAGCTTATAAGAAGATTTTCATATGATTGGGGGAGTTCAAATTGAGTGCGCATTGCGCAGGCATAATTTTTTTGTGTATTTGGATTAAGAACGCGTCAACCATTAGTAATAATGCACCACTCTAGCCTAGGGGATATGGGGAGGAGGACCCTTGCCGGGCAGAACCAGCCACGGTTAGGGGGGGGAAATATTTAATACATTCTGTAAACATGTTACGGTGTATGGTTAAAGGTTATTTCATCAGGGTTCGATTCCCGCTAAAGTCAGTAGTTTTTTAACTTCTGATTTGAACTTAAGTCAGTTCTTGTCTTAGGAGTTTTGTAAACGGTGACTTTGGAGCCGTCCTACAACGAAGCACATAATAATTTCAGAGTTTTTCTGATCGGCCTTGTTTTATTCTGGCGTTGATTCGCGGTGTTCGCACTGTCCATACCACTGATTGCTATATTTCTATTTAAAAATATCGATCTTTGGTTTGGTTATCGCTCACTCGTCGATTCGTCGGAGCCTGCAGGGTTGGCTTGGTCGCTTTGATTTAAAGTCCCCCACTGAAAATCATTATATAACTGAGTGGGGAGACTCTAAATAAAATTTATTTATTAAATTTATTTATTATTTTATCGTGCATTGATTTGTTTGGTGGCTGGTCGGGTTAGGGTACCATTAAAAAATCAATAATTAAAAATGGTGGAGGTGCCGGGTCCCCCAATTTTCTAATTTTTTTAGTTTCTAGCTAAAACCCCCCTTACTCACTGGGACGCAAACAATCATCTGTGGGACGTGTAATTTAAGTCGGGTAGCTAGTATAGAGTGATGTTTGTGTAGGAACATAACCCCCTAAAAATTTCGATATAAATTATTTAAAAAATTGATGTAAAAAAACATATTTAGAGCACTGGGAAATGCTGAAAAATTTTGTTGTTTATTATGTTGGGTTTTTTTAGGTTTAAGGGGGGGTCAACCGTTAGGCCATATTGCGCCTCCTGTGATAATGTATAGTAACTGTTGTTTATTAGTTTTGTTTATAACTATATTTTATTTACTAAAATTCAGAAATTAAAAAAAGTCCGCCCGAAACCGGGGAAACGAACCACAGATCTCTCCGCATTCCAGACAGGCGTCTTAACCACTAGACCATCAGGACGGGTACATATTCAGCTCTAAATTATAGTTGCATTACGGACTTTTTTAATTTCTGAATTGTAGTAAATAATAACAATTACACCTACGGGAGTGTTTCCCGACTAAGCAAATCGAGAAATTATAACTTTATATTTTTCCAAAGGCGGGGGAACGTAAGGGGTACGTAGGGAACGCGTGGTGGACAGGCTTGTGCTGGTCAGAAACCCGCCACAAGCAAGGGGAGTGCATGGGAGTAGGTGGCCGTGGGCAAGGGGGCCCGGGGCGGGGAGCTTGGCGGGGTCGGGTCTCGGCCCCGGGGATCTTTTGGCTGAGGCCTGTGACCTGAAAATGTGTGTTGTTTTTTTTTTTATATGGCTGGATTTGGGTTTATTTGGATTAAAGGCGCGTCAACCGCCAGGAAAGGAGAGGCGGTTCTCACGTCGCGGTCGTCATAGTCATTGTCATCGTTTGTTGTGTCATTGACATCGTCGCCCGGGAGGTCGTCAAGGAAAGGGGAGGTGTCCCAGGACGACGATTGCCAAAGCTAGCCTCTAGTTTCGGGAGTCATAATTAAGACTTACTACATTTCTTACGGGCTGATGTTTGCGAGATGGACCCTTTTTCCCCTTTGTTTAACTCGTCAACCGTTAGGTCCTAATGCCCACTCTAACCAAGAGGGGGGGGGGGGTAGTGGGAGGGGGCCCATGCTGGTCAGAACCAGCCACGATAAAGAGGAGGAGAGGGGTTCTCACGTCGCGGTCGTCATTGTCTTTATCATCGTTCGCGGTGTCATTGTCGTCATCGTCGTCGATTGGTCTCAAGGTAAGAGGTAAATGCCCCGACGACGATTGCCAAGGGCCTCTATTTTCGGGGAGTAAAATACTACCCTTCATACTAGCTGATGTTTGCGAGGTGGACTTTTTCTCTTGAATCGCCTTTTATGATTTGCAGAGCCATGCTCTGGGCCGATTCTAGCCCGAGCTCCGTGCGCCGCCTGTGATATTGAAAGTTGATGAGATGAGTTAATGGTGTGTTTGATGATTAGATTTTTTTTTTGGTTTATTTGGATTAAGGATGCGTCAACCGTTAGGTCATAATGCACCACTCTAGCCTAAGGGGGGGGGGGGAGGAGGGGCCCATGCTGGTCAGAACCAGCCACTGGTAAGGGGAGGACGGGGGGTTTCTCACGTTGCGGTCGTTTATCGTCTTTGTCATCGTTCGTTGTGTCATTGTCATCGTCGCCGGGGGGGCGTCAAGGGGAGGGGGCAAGGTCCCGACGACGATTGCCGAGCTCGCCTCTAGTTTCGGGGAGTAGGATATACCGCTCTTTCTAGCTGATGTTTGCGAGGTGGACTTTTTCTCTTGAATCGCCTTTTACGACTAGCAGAGCCATGCTAAAAAATAAAAATAAAAAAAAATAAAATAAAATGATGATGATAGTTATAACGAAACAAAAGTTATTTATTTAATTGAAAAAAAATAAATTAAAAATATGTGTATGATGTGAATTAAATTTGTTAAATAGATTACTTTCTACAAAAGTTTTTTTTTCTTGAATTTTATCTTTGTTATATATCTCACTCCTCGTGTAAGAAACGATTTATTGACCAGCGTCGATGCTAGGGTATTGATAATAGCGAAGGTAACGGAAAAGATAGAGGGGATGGCAAAGTATACAGGAAAGCTGTCAGAGACGTAAGAAACGAAATTAAATCTGGACCACTCGAATGCGAGGTTTAGAACTAGTAGCTGTGAGCGCCAGGACGAGGGGGCAGGGTAAACATGCTATTAATATACATGATTTAGGGTTGGGAAGAAACCTTTTCAGTCAAGACGTATGCATTTCATTCTACAAATATTTACCAAGGATGGGTGGGAAGCATATCGGTATATATTGCATTGTGTACAGCAGTGATCTTGATAAAAACACTGTATACAGATTGATGTAACAAAACGACATTAGAAACTGGGTTCGCTTCAACCGTTAGTTCTATTTGGCCGCCTGTAATTTTGTAAGGTTATAAGTTACATTGATTTTGTTTGTGATTGAGTTTATATTGTTTTCTAAGATTATAAAAGGAAATAAAACAAGATATAAAAATATACTAAAACAAAACATTTTACAGATTTCAATATATTTTTTTTGGTTTATTTTTTTAAGGACGCGTAAACCGTTTGGTCAAAATGCACCACTTACACTAGGGGATTTGGGGAGGAGAAGCCCATGCTGGTCAGAACCAGCCACGGGTAGGGGGAGGAAAAGGGGGGTTCTCAAGTCGCGGTCGTCATTGTCTTTGCCCATCGTTCGTTGTGTCATTGTCATCGTTGTGCGCGAGGTCGTCATGGGAAGGGGTAAATGTCCCCGACGACGATTGCCAGAGTTCGCTTCTAGTTTTGGGGAGGAATATACTCCCTTCATACTAGCTGATGTTTGCGAAGTGGACTTTTTCTCTCCCAATTGCCTCTTACGATTAGTAGACCCATGCTCTGGACCAATCTTTATAATTTACCTGGTAAACTAATTTTAAAGTATTTTGTTTGTTTCTTTGCATTAAGGACGCGTCAACCATTAGGTCATAATGCACCACTCTAACGTATGGAGGTGGGGGAGGAGGGGCCCATGCTGGTGAGAACCAGCCACGGGTAAGGGGGGAAGGGGGGTTCTTACGTCGCAGTCGTCATTGTCATCGTCATCGTTCGTGGTGTCGTTGTCGTCATCGTCGTCGAGGGGTCGTCAAGGGAAGGGGGCAAGTTCCCCAACGACGACCGCCAGAGCTCGCCTCTAGATTCGGGGAGAAAAAAACTACTACCCTTCATACCAGCTGATGGAAGCGAGGTGGACTTTTTCTCTTGAATCCCCTTTTTCGATTAGTAGAGCCATGCTTTGGGCCTATTATACCCGGGCCCAGACAGGGAAATTGTAAAGTATAAACTCTTGCTGTGAATGTGTGTATAACGAACTTTGATACAATGACGACGCGAGACACTAGGGCGCTTCAACCGGATAGGTCACATATTACTCCGCCTGAATTTATGAGATGAGTTAAAGGTTTGTTTGATGATTATATCTTTTTCTTTGTGAAGGGTATATATCAGAAAATAAGATTATGGCGATGACTGTAATATCAAAAGAAAATGGTAAGGAAACGTGCTTTATGTAAATTAAATGTTAAAAAAATTTACTTTAAATGAGAAATTTAGAAAGTTTGTCACCGTTATTTATATGAATTCTTCAAATGATTAGAAGAGATCTAATTGCGTGCGCAAGGCATCATAATTGAAACATTCTGCTATCAAAGAGTACAGTTCACATATTGCAAATTTACTCAATAAAATGAGATGCTTTAAAATTACTTTAAATTCATAATTCAAAGTATTGTTTAATGTGGATAAATTATAATATAAATAAATAAAATAAATAAATAAATACAACTGCAACTTGCAATAGCGAAACTGCATAGTAAGTCAATGTTGATCTTTTATAAGATATTTTGAACTAGTTCAGTATTCCCAAATATACTATTGCAAATAAGATCTATGATATACGATATTATAAAAAAAATGTTAATGTGTACCAAAAGTATTTTATTTGAGATGAAACTCATTTGAACCTCATTCATTTTAATAACACTTAAATGTTTGAAATACAAGCAAACGTTGTTTTTTCTATTCCTGATCGTTTCTGAAATATGATGAAAGCTTAAGTCAAGTAAAATACCATCAATAAACATCTTCAGTTTAATACTAGGAAAACGCTAAAGTCCCGCCGCGTTGTTGGATGAGCGTAATTGGTGCATTGAGCTGCCATGTGTTATGCGAATTTTCTGTTGTACTGTGGCAAAATCATTACTTAGTTGAAATTTTTTTAATTTATTTAAATTTAATTAAAAATTAACTGAATTCTTTTTTAATTTTTTTTTTTTACTTAATCGTAATTGTTTAAAAAAATCGTAAAATTGCGATTTTTTTAAGAAATAATTTCTCAATTACGCTCAAATTTAACACTAATATTAATTTATAAAATTAAGGTTCTGCGAAAAAATCGTTACAATCGGCTAAAGGATGTAGGTATTATAAGTCAAAGAATTGTTTAAAAAAAGAAAAAAACTGTAAAATTTCGATTTTTATGATAAATATTTTTTCAATTGCGTTGAAATTTCACAAGAATATCTTAATTTCTAACAATAAAGGTTCTGTGCAAAAATCATTAAAAACGGATAAAGCATGTAGGTGTTATAAGTCGAAGAAATTTTTTAAAAAACGAAAAAAATCGTAAATTGCGATTTTCATGAGAAAAAAATTCCCGATTGCGCTCAAAAACGTGGTAGTTCTAAGTTTAGAGATTTCGAAGGCCTCCATTCAATTTCATTTAAATCGGAGTATCGGTTTAGGCGGAATCGTGTGGACAAAAAGAAAAAAATAAAAAAAAAGAAAAAAAAAAAAAAAAAAAAAGGAAAAAAAAAACACTTCCGGTTTTTTTTCTCCCTGTAGAAAGGAATTTCGCTTCGCTCGCTTCGCTCGCTACCTCGCTACGCTCATCCCTAATGTTTTCTCTTAGCCCCCAAGGTTCTTCCTGTACTCTAGGGGCTCCTTCTGCGTCGCGGTACGGGCAACTTACATTTTTTTTGCTTGCACTTTGTTTATTCCCATCTAAACCCCGGGTCACATTTAACTGGCAAAGTCTTTTGTATTTCCCCGAGTATGGGTTTTTGGCGAAGAGCTAGATCGTCTCGATAAAACTAAGTCACACAAATCCCTAAACTTATGACTGGAGCAAAAATTTTTTATGTATTTTTTTGATAATATACTGGGAATAATCGCAAAAAACGCACTTAAAAAACAAAAACAACACTTTCAGAATGTTTCGTTAGGGGTGAAAGGGACATTTCCGGTGATGTTACACATTGATCCCCTACACATTACTGCCGACTTTGTTTAAAAAAAATAAATAAAAAAATAAATTCGTGGTCGTTTTCATGGGCGTCGTAAAACCGGGGGGTCGTCAAGAGAAGGGGGAGAGGGCCCCCCACGACGATTTCCCAGCTTATCCCGTTTTGGGAGTAAATTCTCCCTCCACATATTACTGTGTTTTGGGGATTGACTGTATCACTTTTCTCGCTTTTTTACGCAGCAGAGCCCTGCTCTGGCTGAATTTAAACCCATCGCAACCCCTAATAACACGAAAAAATAGGGCGTTTCCGGGTTAGGTTTTTTTGCGCTGGTGATATTTAAAGTTAAAAAAAATTTGTTTTTTGGGCATTTTTTGATTAATTGTTTTCTTATTTTAAATAAGTAAATGAAAATAGAGATGAGAATACAAAACAATAATAATTTATTTAAATTAAAAAATTATGGTTTAAAAGTGACTGATGAGAAAAAATGTAGAAACTTTAGATTGTTCTTCAATGATTGGGAGAGATCAAATTACGTAATTTTCACAAGATTCAACCGAAACGTTTTTTTCCCTGGGTTTTTTAAAAAGGCTTCTGTAACAGGTTGGGGAGTCAACACCACTTAATAAAAAAAAGGATTTTAAAACATTTTTTCCAAGTTCTCAGTGCTAAGATCACTTTTTTGAGAGGCGCACAAATGTTGTGCAGGTTGGGACACGCACGCCCCTCGGATAATAAACGCCCAAATAAATTTGGGGGCACCTGGTTTCTTGTATTCTTTTTCCCCCCTTTCCCAACCCTCAAAAAAACATTTTTTTTTTTTTTTTTGGTTAAGACCGGGCTCCGTTTTGGGATATGCACCACTTAGCCTAAGGGGGGGGGGGAGGAGGACCCCCTGCTGGTCAAACCACCACGGGAAAGGGGGGGAAGTCCTCGTCCGAGGGGTCGTAAAAGAAGGGGCAAAGGTTCTGACGACGATCGCCATCGTCGCCCCTAGATTCGGGGAGTATAAAAACCCTTCTTACTTTCTGTGTTTGCGTTGGACTTTTTCTCTTGAACCCTTTAAAGATTTGCAGAGCCATGCTCGGGCCAATTTACCCCGGGCCCAGACGGGGGGAATGTAACATTTGCAACCATGATGCAGCAAAACAAACTAAAAATCTTTAAAAAAAACATTTTTGCTAGAGTGTGTTAGAGGGCGAAGAGAATACGACGCTAAAACTAGGGCGTTTTAACCAGGAACGGCCCTTTTTTTTTTTTAAAAAATTTTTTTTTTTTTTCGCGGCCCTTTTTTTGAATTTTTTTTTTAAAAAAGGAACTAAAAAAGAAAAGTTTGG